>OZ025297.1:255802985-256105485 GCA_964019185.1 Maratus speculifer
TATCTTAAAATTGCATTGTTTTTATCACGTTTTTTGATGTAATGAAAATGAATTTTAGAAAAATATAATACAGACTATTGTTTTAATATGTACAGAAAAAGAAATCTATTTTGAGTTCACTTTTTACTTCGACAACAACAACAAAATTTTTTATATAAGATTAAAAGAGACAAGTTAGAAATTGCACGTCAGACGTAACAAATGAGATGCGTGAGTACAATAACGAAGTTGTAAAATATGCAGTATTTCGGATGCAATACGGTATCTGAAATATTTTGTGTGGCCATGTAAATATTAAATGCTTTCTATTATACTTTTTAAATTTTTTCTATTATACGAATTTACTTTTGGAAAAATTTCATAAAATCTGAAATAGTTTAATATAATTAAACGTATGATAAGCAATGTTCCCACTTATACCATTACGTAATAGAATACTTTTCTGTGGCCCTATATATTAATAAAAAAAATACTTTGCACCACACATGTTAAAGTAAATATATTTTTGTTCATATTTCATTGATGCATATAAATTGTACTATGTTAAAAAGAAGAGTGTAACATCATTAAATTGCATTTGAAGCTCTTTTTTTCCATTGATAGCAATGTAACAATATAGATTTGGCTGCCCTGTAATTTAACTGTACATCGGATTTTCATAAAATTTGCAATGACTCCGGAAAATAAAATATCTTAAATTTCAAACAATTCTCTCAAGTAGTTTTTTCGTTGTTGAATGCAAACAAACAGACGGACAGACAGACAAATTGAACGACAAGTATAAGTGCTACGTATTTACATAGTTACAAATGCACCTAAAAAAAAAATTAACTGTGATAACAAGGTGTATTTTTAAATAAAGAGAAGAATCACTTACTCAATAAATTTTAAAACCATATTGTTGAATTATATATACATGTAAACGTGGTATATAATTTAATATATGTTTGTCCAAATATCTCTATTCATTCTTTTTTCCATTATTCTATACAGCTTTTACAGTTATAGCTCCTGTGAAAATACCATGGTTCTTAAATTGACATTTTCAAAATATGGTTAATCCTTTTGCAAATTTTGTAAATACAGTCGAACCTCTATATAACGAAACTCCATACATCGAATTTCTCCATATAACGAATTTTAGTAAGAACGGTCCCCTTTTCGCATGATTACATTAAAAACAGACTCTATATAGCGAAATATCTATCTCCATATAACGAATTTTTTCATAAATTGATCTTAATTTATTCAGTTTTAAAAAAGCTTCGAAATCATATGGAATCAATTTTCCATCACTTATTTTTGATTTATCGTTCAGTGGAGAGGTTTTTTTTTTTTATAAATATTACTTCTCTCCTTATTCTTTAAATCTAACAAGTTCATCCCACCTCCCACACACCTTTCAACATCCTTCTCAAAACACAGTCAATTGAATTGTTACACATATAAGAGAGGAATCAATGAGAGCACATAAGAGAGACCTTCAAATGGAGGAAAATATCAACTACAATTTTTCGTTCCTTGCTAAAATTTGAGAATTTTTTTTGAGAGCGCAACAATTGTAATTTAAAAATCAAAACAACAAAAAATTACAGATTTCTTCCTCTGAAATTTATGTAAGTCTTCCTTATTTGATTTTCATTAAGCTTTCAAATAAATGTCTTTTCTCTTTTTTGAAACTGCTTAAATAAGTAAGAAATAAAATGTTAGGTTAATATATACATTTAAACATTTCAAATTCTTAATTAAAAAGATCAAAAATAATATTTCTTTAAAATTTACACATTAAATACTATTTTTAACATCATACTCTATACATCGAATTTCTCTATATAAAGAATTTTTTACTGGAACGATGGATTTCGTTATATAGAGGCTCGACTGTATATATATATACCGGGTGTCCCAAAAATGACTGATGGATTTTTAGATTCAATAATTTACAAGTGGTGACAGCTATTTAAAAAAATTTTGCAGGTGGGTTTTATATAATGTCAGGATTTTTTTTTACCGTTATTTTTTTTTAGTTCGAATTTCAAACAATAGGTGGCGCTGACGGCGATTGATGGTCAGGTGATCAGTGCTGAGTGAAGCGTCGACCTGGCCTTCAATCGCCGTCAGCGTCACCTATTGTTTGAAAATCGAACGAAAAAAAAAAAAATACGTAAAAATACTCCTGACATTATATATAACCCTCCTGCAAAAATTTTTAAATAGTTGTCACAGTTTGCAGGTTATTGAATTTTAAAATCCGAATTTTTGAATTTTAAAATCAGTGATTTTTCGAACCCCCGGTATATATATATATATATATATATATATATATATATATATATATATATATATACAATCCTTTACAATACAAACCGTATATCCTTTTTAATAATTTTTGAAGAACTATGTTAAAAAAAATAGTTCTTCAAAAATATACGGTTTTCTTAAATATAAATTTAAAAACACCAGCCATTTTTGGTCAATCGATAATAGTTATGAGGTTTTGGACAAAAAACACTTCACTCCTCATTTCATGCAGGTTTTTTGATTTTGAAAATTTGTTCAATAACATACCTATAGATTCATTATACAATGTTCTAAAAGATATTTTTGACACTTTTTGTATCAATGATGAGCTAAATATTAATCGGGAATTTTTCTTGAATTTATGTCATTTTTGTTTTTATAATAATTATGTAGTTTACAGGAATAATATATTTAATCCATCATGTGGAATCGGAATGGGAACTAACTATTCTATCACTGCTGCTAACTTGTTTTTATTTTATTATGAATACAATTATACAGTTAAATATAATAAGCATTTACATATTTATAGATACATTGACGACATATTAATTTATAATTTTGATTTTTTTAATGAATACAATAAAGTTTATCCTGATTCCTTAAAATTAAATAAAGCTAACAATATTGATAACAAAGTAGATTTCCTTGATATTTCTTTTAATATTTCAGACAATAGTATCAATATCGATCTATATGATAAAAGAAACAGTTTTGATTTTTATACTATAAATTTACCCCATTGGTACTCCAACCTGAATAAAAAAGTTTTTATTAATACAGTTATGAATCAGTTTATTAGATTTAGAAAAATATGCAATAATGATTTCAATGTAAATAAACAGGTTTATAAGTTTTTAGGTAATTTATTTTATAAAAATAATTATCCGAGTAAATTTTTGAGATATTACGTAAAGTTACTTTTCAGTAAATGGCAACTTTTTGGATTGGAGGCGTAGCTGAGAGGAATGCTGCCTTCTGGTGCATTGTTACATGAAGCGGTCATCTCAAAGTCTACAAGGTAGAAAGGATGACTGTGGATGAAATAACGTGCAGAAAGAAGTCACGACCGGAAAGAAAAGGCTGTGTTGATGGAAATGTGGATTGGTCTTCGTTTGAGTTAAAGTTTTTGTCACCTGCTAGAATTAAAGGGCCGTGCTTATGCAGTAAGTTTATCTTTTATGCTAATAAGCGGGTTCAGGCGGAGGTGTGGCATTTGCTTGCATTTTATACTATAATCAATTAAGATTTCATAAATATAAAAGTGTATTCTTTAAATGGTTTATTACGATTCAAAATATTCAACATATAAGTAAAGCTTATTTATTTGAATTGATCTTTAAATGATTTTTCATATAATTTTTGAGTGACTTTTAAGTATGTCATTTTCATATTTAATGCAAGATTTTGCCAGATTACACGAAACCTGCTGATTAAGCTTTATTGTAATAGCGGGGGGGAAGGTTAAAGCCATTCCGCCTGCTGAAGAGTGATGGTTTTTGGTTCTGCGGGTGACTTTTTATATCGTTCAATATTGTTATTTTAATGTTTACTGTTTTTAATAATGTTTATACATTATGCACCTGGTGCTTAATAAATATTTTCATGAAATTAGGATTGTATATATATGTATGTTGCAATTGATAAGTGCTGCAATGGCGCCTACGGTAGCAATACTCTACATACTGATAGCAGACATATATATATATATATATATATCAAATACCTATACAGGGTGTACCTACAATTTTGGGCAAAACTTTAAGGGGTGATAGTACACATCAAGACAAACAATATTAAATAAGACACCAAGGGTCCCAAACGTTTTCCAAAAGCGATAGTCGTTAATAAAGTTTAAGGTCCAAAATTTCAAATAATGACAAAAAACGGAAAAATTGGTCGATTGATTTGTGGTTTTCACTAAAACTAATCTTTGCGTCAGTATTGTCTTGAAAATAAATTTTAAAGATAAATTTCAAAAAATGCCAATGGAGGGAGATTTTGACTTTGGAGTAACAAATAACTATTTTTTACCGTTATTTTTTGTATTTCATTAGTTTTTATAGAAGCTTCGACATAAACTTAAATTTTGAGCTTAAAATCTGAACAGATGGGTGTGGTTAAGTAGCACAAACTGAACTGTGTTCAAGCAGTTTCAAATTTAAAGTGACTATAAAAAACGGAAAAATTTGTCGTTTTGTTTCCGGTTTTCGCTAAAACTTTTCCTTATGTCAGTATTTCCTTGAAAATAGATTTTAAAGATAAATTTCAAAAAATTCCGTTAGAGGGTGCCTCAAACTTCACAGAAACTAACAACAATTTTTAACCTTAATTTTCTGTATCTAATTAAATGGTTGCAAAAAATTAGGCTTAAATTTTAACACAAATTCTGAATTGTTGGGGGTAATTAAGTAGCGCAAAACTGAACTGTGTAAACTTGTGCAAAACCGCAAACGAATCGACCAAATTTTCCGTTTTTTATGATTATTTAAAATATTAACATCTCCCCTCCCCGTGAACACAGTTCAGGTTGCGCTACTTAACCTCTCCCAACTATTTATATTTTGATCTCAAAATTTAAGTTTATGTCTAAGCTTGTAAAAAAAAATT
This sequence comes from Maratus speculifer, assembly GCA_964019185.1. Lineage (NCBI taxonomy): Eukaryota > Metazoa > Arthropoda > Arachnida > Araneae > Salticidae > Maratus > Maratus speculifer. The sequence goes on from OZ025297.1 coordinate 255,807,897, forward strand.
AATGCGATGCTAAAAATAACGTTAAGAAATAAGTGTTCGGTACTCTAAAGTCAAAAGCCCTCTCTAACGGGATTTTTTTAAATTTATCTTTAAAATTTATTTTCAAGGGAGGAAATTTTCCGTTTTTTATAATCACTTGAAAATTTTGACCCTAATTTTTTAATTTAGCTTATCTCCTTCAAAAGACGTTTGGGACCTTTAGTTTCCTATTTAGTATTATTTATCTTGATGTCTACTATCACTTCTTAAAGTTTTTCCCAAGAATTTAGATGCATCCTGTATATACAAGTTCGTTTCTGTATCACTGCTACTTTTCCCATTCTATAAAAACAATTTAACTTTAATATGATACTTAATCTATTTTCAAGTATATTAATTATACTAGAAATTATAACCTTTACTTGTATTATTTTACGAATGAAAATTTATTATCCTATGACAAAAGTGCATTAATGTCATATAACTACTAAAGTATTAAATTACAATATATCATCCTACGCAAACAAATTTGTTAGAGTTATAGTATGTACCGGGTGTCCCAAAAATTACTGATGGATTTTAAAATTGAATAACTTGCAAACGGTGACAGCTGTTTAAAAAATGTTTGCAGGAGGGTAATGTCAGGAGTTTTTTACCGTAATTTTTTATTTTAGTTCGCATCTCAAACAATAGGTGGTGCCTTCGAACGCCGCCAGCGCCACCTATTTTTTGAGATGCGAACTAAAATAAAAAATTACGATAAAAAACTCCTGGCATTATACATTACCCCCTGCAAAAAAAAAAAAAAAAAAAAAATTAATTGCTGTCACCGTTTGCAAGTTACTATATTTTAAAATCTGTCAGTCATTTTTGGTACACCCGGTATATACTTTATATTATATTTGCTTAAGATATAAATATGTATGTATGCATATGTGTAATCATATTTTTGTTTGCGCAATTTCGTATTGTTCTATCTCATTCATGTTAGTCCCAGATCAAATACCTATGAATTCAACCAATCAATTTCACAATACAGTGCATTTCACATGAAGTGTTATTGGAATACATGAAATGTTGTCGCAGCAGTCTGTAAGCGAATTTTCATTCCGCTCTACATTATGTCAAAAGAAAAAATATCCCCATACATGTATATAAAATGATTCATGCACAGTATAATCACAGCAATAATCATTATATAAAAACATTATTTACGATTATACTTGCATTTTCGAGAAGGAAAACATATTTATGCGTGATTTACGCGAAAATGCATTTAATGATTTTTGCTTTCTTTATATATCCCTAAAAATATTTAGTAGAGTTGTAACTAAATCATCTGTTTCCGTAAAATAAATTTATTTATCCGTTTATGAAAGAATTTCTCATGTTTCTCATTGTTATTTTACTTTAAATATCTCATATTTACCTCGGAATAAAAAATAAGTTTAATTTTTTGTTTTGGAGTCTTTTATAAAAAATTATTTAGTTTAAATAATTTTTTATTTATTACATGCTTTATCAATACTCTTTAAGTTAAAATTGATTCAAATGACTAATAATTTCATACAAAATAACTCCAATATATGAAATGCGGTTAATCATTCATTTCATCCTGAACAAGTAATTATTTCATTTAAATTAAAATTATTTTCTTAAATCTAATATATATATATATATATATATCAATAATCAAAACTTATATTTTTAACGAAAAAGAAAGAACGAAACTATGATATTTTGAACGTATATTTTACATCTTGCACCGCATCTTTTGCCTGAATATTATTTATTCAAATATAATACAAAACTAGAATTTGGCAAAGAATTAATTCAATTGACAACGAGAAAAATGATGGAAAATAATAATTAATACAATTCAGTATCCTGAAAAATTCTGTACGTGACAAATCATTGTTATTATGCATTATGAAGATAAAGAAATTTTTCTCAGACGTCAGGATTCCTTCTTTTGTGTCAGCAATTTTTATTTTGTTTATGAGTACATCTGATGTTACGACAGATTGAAAAATATTCTAGTCAGCAATAAAAGGAAAATAAGATTTTACAGCTTTTGGGTATGGGTGGAAATCTTTCACTTTCAATCTGCTGCAAGCCGGTAAAGATAGTTTAATATATATTTTGTACATTTCAACTATAAGCCTTAATTAAATTAAAAGTGCCTCGGGTTTCTTTGTCTGCATAACGTATTTACACGATGAAGTGAAATATGCAACTTTTTTTGTAGCGCGCAAATGAACACATTTTCTAATGTCATTTGAAAGGAATTTGTAATATATTTTATAGATAATTTTATGATTATGGCGGTCTAAATGATTTTTTATATATTTATTTAGCTATCCTTTTTTTTAATTTTTAAAATATATTTTCGATAACATGTTTAAATTTCTGTAAATGTAAATTAATTATTAAAATTCATTTTAATAACCTCTCAATATCATTCATATCCTCATTAATTAATGGTCTCTGTTCAAACTAGACTACCCCTTCAAAGTTCTATTTTATTTTATTTTATTTTATTTTATTTTATTTTATTTTATTTTATTTTTTATGAAACAATACAAAATATGAAGATAATGTTATCGTCTTAAAACTGTTGCGATTTTTTTAAAATTTGAAATAAATAGGAGCATCTCAATCATGAAATAAATAAAAAAATAAAGAATACTGCCCAGTTAAACTGAAGGCATTGAGCTCACAGGCTACAAATACTAATTGCACATTAAAGCTTTATATTTTCAAGGGTTAATTCCGTTCGAAAAAAAAAATTAAGAAGGGGAAACAGCTCTCCCCTTTTCTCTTTTTTTATACTTAATCATTGAACCTCCTATACTACCAAAGACATGCTTTATCATATAAAAAATCTATATCCAAAATTCAGAGCAAATTAGATAATTCTTAATAAAAACCCATTTAGCATTTATATAATTTAAAAAGAGTTATCCCCCTCTTTTATACTTAACCATTAAACTTCCAAAACTATTCAGAGATTTGAACGAAATCTGAAAATTCTGCTTGAAAAACCCATTTATATAAATTAAGGGGGGGGGACATTAGAACCCCTGTTCCCCTTATTTATACTTATTCAATGAACACCTAATAACAGTCACGGAATCGCCTCATCAGAATGATCCTAATCTAAATTTTGAACGAAAATTAATTCTGCATGAAAATCCCATTTATATCAACTAACGGGGGGGGGGGGTGCATTAGAGCCCCTGTTCCCCTTATTTATACTTATTCAATGAACACCTAATAACAGTCACGGAATCGCCTCATCAGAATGATCCTAATCTAAATTTTGAACGAAAACTTAATTCTGCATGAAAATCCAATTTATATCAACTAACGGGGGGGGGCATTAGAGCCCCTGTTCCCCCTATTTATACTTATTCAATGAACACCTAATAACAGTCACGGAATCGCCTCATCAGAATGATCCTAATCTAAATTTTGAACGAAAACTTAATTCTGCATTAAAATCCCATTTATATCAACTAACGTAGGTGGGGGGGGGGCATTAGAACCCCTGTTCCCCCTATTTATACTTATTCAATGAACAACTAATAACAGTCACTGAATCGCCTCATCAGAATGATCCTAATCTAAATTTTGAACGAAAACTTAATTCTGCATGAAAATCCCATTTATATCAACTAACGGGGGGGGGGGAATTAGAACCCCTGTTCCCCCTACTTATACTTATTCAATGAACACCTAATAACAGTCACGGAATCGCCTGATCAGAATGATCCTAATCTAAATTTTGAAAACTTAATTCTGCATGAAAATCCCATCTATATCAACTAACGGGGGGCATGAGCCCCCCGTTCCCCCTCTTATACATATCGAATGAACTCCAAAAACTAATCAGGGAAGCGCCTTGTCAGGATATACCTACATACAAAATTTCAAGTGGATCGGATATTTTTATCATGAGTTATCGCGTTACGTACGAACATACATACAGAACGGACGGGCACATAAGCTCTCAGGCTATGATAGCCTGTGAGCTAAAAACTTAATATTTAATTTGGATCCGTTGAATTGAATCCAATGATAAAACACATCTGAGGTATGTGCCAAACGTCAGGTCATTTATTTTTTAAAATATGAAATTTTCTTGTAAACACATTTATTTGTAATTAAAACAATTAATAAAGTTAATGCAATTCCTATGAATTTTTAACGGAAATTTTAATGGAATTTTAATTAATGTTTCAAATATAGGCAATATTTATTCAATTCTAATAAGTAATTGGATTTATTCCAAAATTTATATTGAAATCTATTCAATATATGTCAGTATTTTTTATACATTATTATTATTAACAATATATTAGGAAAGCACATACTCGTGTTATGAAGCAAATAACTTGCAATACCTTTAAATTTACAAATATATTACAAATTTCGTATACAATATCTGATTTAATTTTTCAACACTTTTTTTTCGAAAATAAATAAATAAAAATATAATAATAATAATAATACTAATAATAATAATAATAATAATAATAATAATAATAATAATTATAATAATAATAATAATTATAATACAACCTTACAAGCTATATTTTGCATCATAACATAACGATAAATAAGCTGAATAAATAACGTGGGAATAAGGGCTTAGAGTGTCAGCACACCTGAAGCATATTGAATAATATTAATAAAAAAATCTATAAAATTCGATCTGTTGATGAAATTTATGATAATTACGCTTCATCAAAAATCTTTTTTTTCCCATGTGGCACTAAATGTTTCTTTTTTTTTTTTTTTTTTTTTTAATGGTAAAATTACATTTTTTCTGGATAAAAACACCGAGATATAAAAATTTTATAAAATCATGGTGCACATGGATAAAAAACGTTAGATTTTTTGAGTGTCTCTACATCCGAAATTCTTTTATTATCCTAAAAAAGAAAAAAAAAAAAAAAGTTTGAATTCACTGTTTTCATACTCCATGCGCGGAAAGCAACCTTCGAAGCAGGTAGTGATAGACCTAACTATTTCGGTTTATAAGGGGAGAAAGATGATGAATATATCTTGGCGTAAATTGTCAAAACATCCCGCATCTTTCCTTCTGGGTTAAATAGTCCGCTTTACATATTATTTAATAAAAAAAAATACCAAGCAAGTAAGTGGAATTGTCTTTTTTTTTAAAATTTAGTGTCATTACTAAGAAAGTATACCAAATTTTTTTTCAAAATTTCCCTTTCATACTTCACAACAGATGACAGTAGCACAATCATATTTGTTAAATAAATGCCTCTTGCTCCTGCATTCATAAAATTCCTCAACATCTTAGCATACTCTCCATTAAAAATTCTAATTTATTGATTTTTAGATTCTTATTCATCATTGAAGTAATACCTTCTTTTATATAACCTCTTATATCTTATGTATAATATTTTGGTTTGTCATGATATGTTTTTTAGGACCTAAATTTTGTCATCTTCAGCCTAATGACGAAAAAATCAGATAAAATAAACATACCTTCACTATGATTTAAAATTCAATATTCCTCGACTAATCTTTATATTATTCATAGTTTATTTTATTAGACATTTCTAGTTTCTACAGTATAGTTTTTGTTCATTTTTAGCATTCTTTCAGTTTGTGAAAACAGTTCTGATTTCCTTTAGATGTATATATATATATATATATATATATATACAGATAGTGCAAAACATTTTTCAATTTTAAGATTTAAAAATCATGCTTTTATTTTATATAAAATTATATCACTTGCATCCGTTAAGGAATTCCCCTTTACGATTCAATCTTAAGAAACATCTATAGAATAGTTTGCATAAAACATCGCTATCGCGAAATAACACAGAGACCAAACAAAAGTGATGTCTTAATTCAAGAAATTTGACAAAAATATCAGTAGCATAATGATTAATATATATTATATGCCTCTCTACATCTGTATATTCCTAGATTTAAGAATTCATGTGTTTGTAACAATAACATGGCTACTGAAAACTGACTATTTTTTCAGTTATTACAATTCATTTTATTTGTAAAGCATTACCACGTTCTTGTAATAAAAAAAATATATATCAAACGCAAATAGCAGCTTTTAAAAGGAAAAAAGTATATAATGTTATTCTACGAGATAAAATTGTCGAATTTAATTAGGCTATACATATCAGATTTCAGTTTTCTGATAAATATGTTTTATAAATAAATAAATCGTAATGAATATTATTAAAAATAGATGAAAATATAAACGTTCAATTACATGCAAATGGAAATTAATTAATGATGCATATTGGAACTAACAAAAAAGATAATAAAAAATGTAATGCATAAAATATTTCTTCTAAGAACGAATTTAATTAATTATTTCTGCATTCTATCCCATTATATCTCATTAAGAAGTAGATTTTTTTTACTATTATCTGATACTTTTTAAGAATTGATTTCATTTTTATGTTTATATGGCAATTACATTTAATTTGCATTTGGTGGTTTTATTCAATTCCATATACTTTGCATCTTCGTTAAATTCTGTTCGTTAATTGAATTTATTATTGTTTTATATTATAAGAATTTTTGAACAATGTTAATTTTAAACCGCAAATGTGCGTAAAAAAGAAACTTTTGTTCTCACAAATACTGTATTATTTAAAAATTGTTTCACTTTTGAGGATGACTATTACCAATTGTACAAAAGTATACACACTTTTCTACGTTATGGAACTTTATACAAATACTCAAAATTATAAACTGAACAAATTTTACCGTTAAAGTACTTTTTATTATAAATGTTATGTTAAAGTATCTAGATTAATAATTTAAGACAACATTTTATTATTTTTATGATGGATTATCAATGATATTTCACATTAAATCGCAATTAGTTACTCTCCCGTTCAAAATATTTTGCATGCATATAAATAATAAATTAAATGTTATTTCTTTAAAACTATATTGTGATATATAACTTCTACACATTATATCTTCTTATATTTTACACAATAAAATAAACTTCCATTAAATATTGCTTTGAAATAGTTTTTTAAATTTATCGTGTCACAAAAATGTTAGTAATAAGAGTGAAGAAGATTCATCCACCTTTTAGATTTATTTATTTATTTATTAAATATTGAGCCTATAACAATGTTTTGCCTATCATTTTACTTTTTCAATTTAAAATTATGACATAAGTGTAATGTGTAAGAAACTTGTAATATTGGGTCAAAACTATCAACATATTATAGGCTTTACCCACTATACGGAAGACTTGACCATTTTATTTAGTATTGAAATATTTTTTAGAGAAAAAAATGGCAATACAAAAACAAAATTTTGACTTCGTAGTTTAATTATTATCATTATATTATTATTATTATTATTGTAAATATCAAAAGAAAATTTGTTTCACGAAATTCAGTTTCAGTGCCTGAGGAAATTTTCGTTTTAAGTAGCATTTTTCTAGCATTAAAAATAAAATATTAACATTTAATAAAATAATCCATTTGGGAGATAACCAATTTCTAGATTTTTATAATCCGATTTAGAGGCGGCTGTCTCACTTTTTTTGTCACTTTTCTTTAATTTCTATCACGTTTGTTGTGGCAACAGTAGTTGTCACATAGTTTGGATTCAACCCATAGTGATCGAAATAATTAAATTTGTCTATATATTTTCCTCAATTGTTTTTCGATTAGTGCTATTTTTATAATATTTATTTATTTATTTTTTTTTTCAGCTTGAACACTTAAGTTATCATTAACAACTCTTAAGAGGACCGATTTCATCCATTCTGGTGGTTTCTAGTCCATTCCATTTTTTCTATTTTCCTATTGCAAGGAATATTTAAATCGAAAAATTCTTATCCACTGTCTCACATTACGAAAAAAACCCCAGTGGTTAAATTTGATCAAATTCACTGTTCTCTTCAACCAAAGAATCTGAAATGCATCCAAAATCTAAGTATTGACCAAAAATATTTATATCGAATCTAACTTTCCATAAAAGGTGATACTTGCCCTTCTAACGTGACTGATAATCAGCCAGGTAAACTCATTTTTTCTCGATTACTAACAATTGCAAACCCTTTGTTGCGGTTACATACTAGAATACCACGACCGTCATAAAATCATATAATACTCGTGAAATACGTCATGCTGGTGTATGCTTCGATGTGAGAAAAAATGAAATCGAAACGAATTGTCTGCATAATGCCTAAAAATTCTTGAAAGAATATTCCTTGGAAGGCAGTTTCTAGATAATGTTAAGCAAAGCATCTACAAAGTATCCTCAAACCCAGCAAAGAAAGAAACGGTGGGCCATCAGCTAGAAAAATGATGGCAGCCAGCAGTGCCATCAGCGGTAAAGTGCAATGGTGCCTTTACTTAAACCTGTACTAAAGTGTTCGTACAAAATGCAGGTGGCCCATCAATGATGGCCAACAGCAAGCCAGCATTGGTATGCCATCACATTACTTCAATCCATCAGTTTTCCTGCAGTGCTAGCACCTATTCTACAGCAATTCCTTTGCTGGGCCAGCACTTTTAATCCAGCACCATCACATATCCTACAGTGTTTAAACAGTGGTACACCGTCAGACTGCTTATTTTTTACTATGAACCGACAACTACCCTACAGTGTTTATAACGCGGTAGATCATCATACAGTATATGTGCTGCTGGACCTTTGCTGTACCAGCGGTTTTTAATCAGTATTAGCTTCTAACCTACTGCTGGTTCTTTGCTGGGTCAGCACTTTTAATCGAGCACCATCACATATCCTGCAATGTTTATACAGGGGTAAACCATCAGTCAGATTTGTTTTTACTACGAGCAGACATCCACCCAGCAGTGTTGATAAAGCAGCAGGCCATCATCCAATGTTTATGCTGCAGGACTTTAGCTGTACCAGCAGTTTTTAAGCAGTAATATCCTCTACAGCGATTTTACACTTTGCTGGACCAGCACATTACTACCACTATTATTCCCATGACGCGCAATTACTGCTTGCTGGGACAGCATATTTATTCAGGGATTGATTTGCAGCAGAGCGTCTGGGACGCAGACTAAAGAAAACTATTTTGGCAGCTCCAAAATAATATTTGCATTTTAAAACTACTGAGATTCAATATTTCACTTATAACTAAAATTCTGTGGAAGCCTAAATTAACACTCATTTAATAAAATCTTTATTTTTCCAAAAAATTCCCTTGGAATTTTTGTTTGGCTTCCTTGAAAATACTTTTTACACTAATGCCTAGAGCCCTCTAGGATGCAAAACAATCCTCCCTGAACATTAGTTTTACTTTAAGACAGATTTTTGTATATAGTATGTGGATATAATTATCACTGGCATAAATATAAAAGAAATTAAATCTATCCAAAAAACTATTTTTATTTTGTATTAACTTGTAAATATAAGTCTTCATGCAATCCATTTTTATATATGTTAATAGAGTTCATTCTCTTTGAAGGACAAAATTTCCTGATTACAATTCACAACATTAAAAAAAAATTCAAACTTAAATACAATTAAAACGAATTTAAAGGAACTTTTACTCGTATAAGATATGTAATTAAGCTAAGCTATAATATATTAATAAAAGTTATAGATTTATACACATTAAACATTTATTTATTTTTAGTCAGTGCTGCTATATCATTTATGCTGTTACAAAAGCAATTTGTTGTGCAGGTTTGAATTTTTTATCTTTTAAAAATTTTAGATAGTTTTTTTAATTTTTTTTTTTTTTTGGCCGGCTTGTTTTGTCATTTTTAATTATTCATATTTCATCATATTCTTTCATAGAGATACTGCCTATATAAGGGTCTTTGAACCTAAAGCATGACATTACTCTAAATCAAAATAAAGTGAGTAATCTTTTCGAAATTCAGTTAAATGGAAATTGAAAAAATCTAATTGTGGCATATAATATTCTAATCTATTGATGATTTCAATTTTTTTCAAACAAGTTTGCATTATAATTAACCTGATATTAAGCATAGATATATTTATCTATGTTTCATAGAAAATTACATAACTTTTCACATAATCAATGTTCGGTTATGAAAAAATATGTTTCTATAAAAATCAATGAGTATGGAAACATGTCAACTATTTCTAAAAAATGTATATAAGAGACTGGGCATTAATAGACTTAGGACACATGTTTTGAATAAAACAGAGATTATGAACAAAAATGCATTAATCTCTAACACTGGCAATATTATCTTCCCCTTAAATATAAATACCGTATTTACTCGTGTATAAGGCGCGCCCCAACTTTACATGTAATAATGGCGATTTCTTAAAATCTCGTACATAAAACGCACCATAAATTTGATACACTGATGATGAATGGCCAAATGAATTTCACTTAAAAAAAAAAAAAAAAAAAAAAAAAAAAAAAAAAAAAAAAAAAAAAAAAAGTCGAAACAAACATTACAGCAGACCAGAAAACAAGACGAAAATGCATTTTTATACTTTGGGTTGTAAGAGAATGACGGGAAATAGGAATGAGTGACGGTAAAGAGAATTGCTAATTAACATGCAGATAACGTCATTAGCTCTGTTGTATAAAATCTGCAAGGAATGAAATAAATATGCAGTAATACTTCAATTAAGTAACATTTTCTGAGTTTTGATATATTCTTTGAATACTTTCTTGTTTCATATGTACATCGTTCGACTGCATCCAACAGTAAAAAATATTCCATGTATGAGGCGCACCTAGGAGTTTTGCCATATTTTTTTGGAAAAAAAGTGTGCCTTATATACGAGTAAATACGGTATGACCTTTTTTTTTTTTTATCCTTTAATTTATCCCTTTATCCTTATTCCTTTTTATTCTTTATCCCCCTAACTCATTCATTCATACTTAAAAATCAGTTTTGAAAGTTTATATCAAAGTTTGTATCAATTTTAATATGGAGCTTTGAAAAGTTACTACATTATAATGAAAAAACTTTTTGAATTAACTTTTTTTATTTGCATAATCAACGGTACATTAAAGAAGTTATCATCAAATTGAATCTCAATTTGATTTTCTTTTTATTCTTCCACCATCTCTGTCGATTGCTGAGCACAACCAATGCTGTAATCTTCTACATCTGCTTGTAAAACTGTTCTGGTAGTTGGTATTTGACAGACTGCAGCTGGAAAAAAAAAAGAGAGATTGAATTTTTTTTTTTTTTTTTTTTTTTTTTTTTTTTTTTTTTTTTTTAAGTGCAGATGTTTTATAATGTATGAATACAAACCAGCAATGAGACAAACAAATTAGAAACTACAAAATATATTGATTTCAACTTTGCCAAATGAAGTCTTAAACATGGATATTCAAAACTAATGAAAAAAAAAATATTAAACAGGAAAACAACCATCCCTATATACATTGGAGTAATATCTAAAAGTATCAGGTAACCAAAAAAGTTCAAGCGGTTTTTGAGAACAGGTATTTTTGTTGCGTAGGCATGGTCATACGTACTGATTCTGATGACATCATTTATGTGCATTGCCTTTAAATTGCAATCAGTAGAGAGTTGTTTAACGTATCACGTTTCGCTACCAGATTTGTAGGAAGAACAATCATTGACAAAGGAGATTTTGAGGCCTATTTTGCTCTATAAGTTCAAATTAGGAAACAAAGCTGCAGAGGCTGCTAAAAGAATGTGTTTGGAGAGACTTCAGTGAGTGAATGGACCGCTCAAAAGTGGTTCAGCAGATTTTCGTCTGGAGATGACAGCCTCAAAGACAAGCCCAGTGTTGGTCGTCCATCCATCTTAAACCAAGTCCAGCTGGAAAAGGAAATCAAACAGAATCCTGATCTAACAAGCCAGGAGCTTGCGCAAAGGTTTGGAGTATCTGACGAAACCACCCGATTGCATCTTCATAGCCTTGGGATATCATGGAAACTTGGGTTCCACATGTCCTGTCCGAGGAAAACAAGCTCCAACGATCTAACATCTGCTTGTCATTGGTGTCATGCCACAATTAGGGCGGGGCTTGTTGAGCTTAAGCCGCATGGTAGGCCTCCCCACCTTGTTGAACATCTGTCACGCCACAACAAAGCCTCTTTTCTGGATCAGATATTGACATGTGACAAGAAATTGATAATGTATGATAACCAAAAGAAAACATCATTGGTCGACTTCTGGTTCCGTCTCATTGGTTGCTAAACCGGACATCCATCAAAAAAAGATAATGCTGTGTATTTGGTGGACTAGCGTTGGAATAGTTCACTATGTATTCTTAGAAAGCAGGAAAACAATCACAACCGAAATCTACTCGTCGCAGTTAAAAAGGGTTTCAGCTGCTTTGCTCAAAAAGCAGCAAGCGCTGGTCAACGGAAAAGGAGTTCTTCTCCTCCAGATAATGCCAGACCTCATACGGCCAAAGCCACCAGGAACAGGAATGCAATAAAAACATTGGGCTGGCAAGTTTTGTCTCACCCACCTTACTCCCTGGACATCACCCCATCGGACTATTTCTTGTTTTTGGCCATGGATAATCACCTGCGGGAACAGCAGTTCCAAACCCAAGATGATGTCATAAAAACTATAACCCAGCTTCTGGACTCTATACCAAAAGATTTTTTTTCAAAAAGGGTATTTATAAGCTTGTGTCTCGTTGGGAGCACGTAATTATTTCAAAGAATAAAATAAGTGTGAGATTTTTGTGGTCATTTTTTATGCTTGATAAAAACCACACATTACCTGATAGAAAAAGAAATTCAAACACAAAGTGGAGCAACTGATTTGCTAATACTTGAGCATTTAAACATTTTACAACTGAATTCACATACAATAGACAGAATTGCCAACGTCTTGTTTTACCATCAGTATTTTTCAATAAAAATTTTTGTTTTATTTAATTATCAAAGCGAAATGCTAAAATAAAAATTTATGTTGGTAGTTAGAATTAAAAACAACAGTTAAGTTTTTTATCCCATGATTGTGTGTGATGCAAGTTACATTGAATGTGCATTAAAATTTATCCTATACATTAGTGTCGCAAAAAAAGATTTAAATTATAAGATAAAAAAGACCCACAGCAAAACATTGCTGTATTGCAAAACCATAAATGTTGTTGGAACAATGCACGTAACATGGAAAATGCCAGTATACAACTCATGAAAAGCATACAGATTTCAATAGCAAAAATTTTAGAAATTACAGTTAAAAAAATGTTTTGTTGAAATTGCAAGTTTTTAACATAGCAGCCTTTGCAAACGATTATGGATTTCATTCAAAAATATTTATAGCAAAGATAGTAACATAGCTCAGTTTCCTGCATGACTGCCTCAGTCCTGATGTCACCTGTAAGAGACACAAAACACTGCTTTAATTAATTGAAATGTTTCTAGAATTGTTCAAATTACTTCTAGATTTTTTTAAATAGATGGGTACATATCATAAGCATTGATGAAATGACAGTCAAATCTTTTGAATCGTGTTATCAATTTTAAACTGGTTTGTGTGGCATCTCTCAGTATTTATATCAGGACTGAGGAGGTTAAAGCATATTACAATGCTGTTTTTTGTATGGAAACTACAACACTGTTTCAGGCTATACATGCAATTCCTAGCTATGAATGTTTTTTCAATGCATTGATCATCTTGAATGAAAAAAGAGCGTTTTGGCATTCAAGAGATTTTCACAGTATTGAGACAAAATGCTAATATTAATTTACATCAAAACGAACGCTGTAATTCAGGGTTGGCAAGTTTCTGCCGGGGTGGTTAAAACAGTGGTAGAAACCGGTTAAAACCAGCATGGCAAAAACTGGCAGAAACTAAGAAACAGTACTAAATAAGAACTTTACTCAGCAATGATTCATAATTCACACTCACATTTGATGTGTAAACTATTGAGCTAAAAATTAAAACATAAGATTATGAATGTTATTCAAAGTATGAGAGTTCTGAATGTAAGAAAAGTTTGAAAAATTTTTTTTGAGGCCAGCAGTACTTGCTGGCAATGTCATGATTAAGGATGCTAAAGTTGCAAAATCTTCATTTGTTTTGTAAGTGAGAAAAAAAAAAAAAAAAAAAGTCAGATTTGTTCTTTTGAATACTGTATTTAAATGAAATCTTTTCAAAATCCAAAGAATTACTAGATCCACATATCACTATAACAATTCTATGAGAGAGTTTTTTTATTACTTATTTATTATGTTATTATTAAAATCATGTTAGATTACAGAAAAATATTTTGAGTAAATATTTTTTTTTCTTTTCAGTGCTTTATTTAAAATAAGCATTGCATATAGTTTTCTATTTTGGTTTTTAAACTGAGATTTTAAAATAATTGTTTAAACATAAATTACATATGCATATATAAAAATATATATATATATATATATCTGTTACATTACTCAATTTTTCAAAAATCAAAAATTTTTTTTAATTAAAACTATCCACAATATTTTATTTGTGTACATATATTTATTCTGAATTATTTAAGTACTAATTATTTAAAGATGAACTACTTAATAAATTTAATATTACTAAAAAAAAATCAGAGATTATGTCACAGAATGTCTTTATGCCAGTTGTTGCCAGTTTCTACCAGTTAAAACGGGTTATAACCACTTTCTGCCACTGGCACAGCAAAAACCACTTTCTGCCGGCAAAAACCCAACCCCGCTATAATTGCATAACAGCCAAACCAATATGACACACAGTACATGATAGTGCAGCATAATTTAAATTTTTGCTTAAAATGTACCATTTCAAAATAAATAAATAAATAAATAGGTAACTTATTTAACTTTAATGAATGTTGAATAACTTCATCAAATGGAATACAATATCTTACACTCACAGGGGTCAAATATAGGCAAGATTTGAAGGCCATTTAACCCCTTCACGAAAATCCACTTAATAAAACAGACCCCTTCACAAAATTCTTCATAATAAAACCGTCTCCATCACAAAATTCTATTTCAAAAAAAAAGATGGTGTTTATTATTTTTATATTTTTTAAATGTGTAAATTGCAAACAAATCAAGTTTACCAGAAAATCAGGCTTCAGCAAAAAGATCTAAAGTATTTAAATTTAAAAGATTTAAATTTTTAAAGGATTTAAATATATTTTTGTAAATTAACTGTTAAAAGTAGAAATTCTGAAAACTTTTTAAAGGTGTTTTAAAGATTTCATCAAGTACAAACCGAATATTCGGCGAAGCCAAATATTCAACTTAATTGAATAGTTTGATATTCAATCTAACCGAATATTCGGTAACATGGGTAAATATTGAACAGATACCGAATATTCGGTGCATCCCTAATTTATTACCTACTTAAGATATTTTATAACAGACTTGCCAACCTCTAAAAGTAAAAAATCAGGAGATTTTTGCATAGAAGTAAGGAGATTATTATTTTTAAGCCCCTCGCCCACCCACCTCGATTTAAACCCAATGGAATGATAAGTAATTGATAGAAGAAAAACACTACTCTAAAATGCACATATTTAATACACACAAATTAGTCACTATATTATTTTATTTTAAACTGTGGCTGATGGGGATTTTATGGTGCAATAATTTATTAGTGACATGCTGCACCAAGGCCAAAACAAACAAAAATTTAGGTAAAATAACTTGTAAGAATATAAATGCAATTTGTACATCTTTGTATCTGCATTATTGCAACCGTCTGTTGACACTGTAAATGGCACTGATCTTAAGATGTCAATTATAGTACCTTTACTATTACTAGCCACCTCCTTCACAATTGAAGTCGTTTTTGTCCTAGCACAGGCATATTTTTTCGGCACAGCATTGTCCGGGAGCATTGTTTTAAAAAGTGATGAAGCGTGATCGGTAGCACTCAGCGGTATATTGTGCACCAATAAAAATGAAGTTAAAAGGCATTTCGCTTTAATAGTACGTTGATCTGTTTCATCAACAGAAAATGAAAGTTTTTTAGTCAACTTAGATCGTTTTTGCTTTTTTGTTCCAATAGGCTGTACAACATCTGCTCTGCCACCCTGCGAAATTTTAAAATCAAAAGAACACACAGTGCATCTGGCGTATAAACTTCCTTCTGATGACGGCACGATGCGTTCAAATCCTTCGGTAAACGAAGACTGATAAGACTTATAATATTTCTTTTTTGATGCCATATTTACGAATTCATAAAAAAATTACAAAACATATCACAAAATAAAAAATTAAACGCAATTTCACTCCACTGTTTCAACAATATTCAAAATAGCAGCTAACACAGACATAACAATAGTTTAACTATTTATTATCGAAACCCGCGACACTTCATGTTTATTGGGCAGTTGCGCCGTAACCACACCTCCTAACGATGTGACTTCAAACCCACTAACCAATCGCTGAAGAGAAATGTTTTCTGGCTTTCTTCTTTTGACAAATTGGTTGGCTGGTTCTATTTTATGTAATAATGGGAAACGAAGATGACAAAATTTTCATACATCGTAGAAAACTGGGAAAAATTTGCAGAAAAGCGAGAAATCAGGAGAAATTAGTAGATAAGCGGGAGATCGGGAGCATGATTAAAAATCGGGAAACTTGGCAAGTCTGTTATAAGCAAATTATGTATAATTGTAATCACTATTTTTAACAATGGCATACCATACACATACACACACAAAAAAATACTTCAATGTTATATAGTGAATCAAGGTTAATGTTGTTTAACAGATATTCGAGTAGAGGTTTTGAATACATTTTATCAGTATTAAATTTCAACTAAATAAATACTCTAAGCAAACATTTCGATGCAAAGGATCAAAGTATCAATAAGATTTTTGACAGCTTGATAAATCATTATTTAGATAATAAAGGCGAAAATGATCAAGACTTACCTCAAATTCAGTAACCAGGAATTACCCTGGATGATTCTACTTTATTAAGAACCCAAATTAACAAAAATGTGGTAAACAATGTGGCTACAGTTAATGCTCAAAGTGTTTATTAGTTCCGACAATTAAAATCCCTAAATATGACAAAAAAACAGGATTAAATAATGAAAAAAAAAACCCCCAGAAAACAGAAGTTTTTTTTTTTTTAAACTTTCTATAAAAGTGAATTGTTTTCATAACATATCTAAGAGAGATGATTAAGGAAATATTCAGTGTATGAGGTACATCTTTTTTTTCTATTTTCTAATCTTGTATACTTAAATTGAGCGATTGAAGTCAGATGATTTTGCTTCTAGAAATTCTAAAGACATATATATAACATTATGTATGTCTAAGACAGGGGTGCACAACCTTTTGAAGATAAGGGCCACTTACAAATATGTCTGGGTGGTCGAGGGCCACATCAATAACATGGAGAGAATTCGTTTTCAAGGAGGTGATCAATGGCCTATAATCTGATGAAAAATATGGTTTCAGAGGGTTGTAAAAAGCGGTTGGGTTCCCTTTTAAGTTTGCTTACCCAGTCAAAATATCCAATTCAGTTGATGAAGATGTATCAGCAGTTTGTGTTTGTATATATAATTATAGTAAGGATTATTTTTATTATGTAATATAATATTCCTAGACTTTATTCAGGACAGTAAAATTTATTTCGTTAAAAGTGCTAGAAAACAATCATCACATAAGAGGCTGGTACTTGTAAATGTGAGCTTAATGAATGAAAGAGAGGGAAGCAGTCGATCAACAGTATTTTTAAGTACCTGATCAACGAAATTGATTTTTCTGTGCCCGATCAACAAAATTTGTGCTTTTTACGAAACCAATCGACAAAATTCACAATCTTTCTATGTCTTACCAACAAAATTTGCAATTCTTACGAAACCGATTAACAAAATTTACGATTTTTCTGCACTTAATCAACATAATTCACAATTTTCATGAAATTGATCAACAAATTCGCGATTTTTACAAAATTGATCGACAAAAGTTGCAATTTTCATGAAGTTGAACACCAAAATGTGTGATTTTTATGAAATTGATTGACGAAATGAAAGATTTTTATGAAGATAATTGGCAAAATTCAGGATATTTACAAAGCCGACAGACGAAATTCGCAACTTTTACAATACTGCTCGACAAAATTTGCGATTTTTAAAAATCCAATCGACGAAATTCGCGATTTTTACAAAACAGATCGACAAAAGTTCATTTTCATGAAGCTGATCCCCGAAATGCACGATTTTTACGAAGCTGATCGGCAGAATTCGCGATGTTTGCAAAGCCGATCGACAAAATTCGCTATTTTTACGAAGTCGGTTGAGAAAATTCACAATTTTTTTGGAGCCTGACCAAAAAATTGCTAATTTTTATCTGGCAAATCGACGAAATTCACGATTTTTCTTCGCATGATCGTAAAAATCATGAATTTTGTCAATGTCTAAAAAAAAAATTCAGGCCAGTCGATGACATTTGCAAATTTTATGAAGCCAATCAACAATATGCGCGACTTTTACAAAGCTCCGATTTTTAAGAAGCTGATCGATGAAATTCGTGATTTTTTTCGCATGATCACTGCAAATTTCAATGTTTCTTTGCATGATCGACAAAATTTGCGAGGCCAATTGATTTTTACGAGGTCAATTGACAAAACATGTGACTTTTACAAAGCTGATCAATGAAATGCACAACTTTAACAAAGCTGATCGACACGATCTTTCCGCATCGGATCAGGAAAATTTGCAAATTTTACTAAACCGATCGAAGAAATTTGCAATTTTTACAAAGCAGACCGATGAAATTCTAACTTTTCTTTGTATATTTGATAAAATTCAGTATTCTTCAGTGGCAAATCGACGAAACTTGCATTTTTTGAGCAACTTTGACAAACTCTTCAATTTTTTATGCGGCAAGATGAAATTTGCGATGATGCGTAGAAGAAAAATCACGAAATTTGTATTTTTTCCCCGTGCCTTATAAAAAAAATTTGCGATTTCTTTCGCTCCTGATCAGTGAAATTTGCTATTTTTCTGAGCTTTATGGGCAAAATTCGCTATTTTCCCACGCCTGATCAATGAAATTCACGGTTTTTCCGTGGCCGATCTACTAAATTTGCGATTCTTAAGTGAGAATCTTAATTTTTCCCTGCGGTAAATTGACGAAATTTATGATTTTTTGTGACTTAAGCAGAAAAATTGCAATTTTTTACAGTTGTAAATTAACGAAGTTTGCGGGCCACAGGTTGTGCATCCCTAATCTAAGGAGTTCTAAGCACTGCTTAGAAATTTGTTTCATTTAGAAATAATTTTTAAAAAAAATTAATTCTCTTAAAAATTACTTATTTTAATTCTATTATTTTAAAGGAATTTTTTTTAAATAATCTTTATTTTAAAGATTCTATTATTATTTTAAATTATTTATTAGAATATTCCATAATCCGCACAACCTTTGGCCCCAGATCTAGACATTTAAATGTAATCAAAAAATTAAAACTGAAACATACCTGACTTTCAAACTATCTTTATGTTACGTATTTCCCAGTCATAATCTGGCCCCATTTTTTTACATAACTTTATCAAGCTTAATGCTACTACGAATAGGTGGCGAGTAACACGATTCTTCTTTACCATTTTCTTTTGCAATTGACGAGCATAGAATTAAGTATATCTGGCCTTTTTCATCTGTAAATTCTGCAACAGCATAATCATATTTTGAGCTAAAAAATTTTTCATATCGTTAAAAAGTAAAAACACATTTTGAAAAAATGTACATTAAAAACAAATATTGACACTTCAATAATTATACAAATATAATTAGTTATACTATACATCAATGCTATAACTGTGATAGTTCTAGTATAAATTAATTATTAATTTATATATTAGGGTGATTCTCTCTAAATAGGCCAAAATAAGAGTTATGAGGGAGTGACTGTGAGGGAGTGATGAATTTTTAAAAAATGTCCATTTACTTTTTAGCCATTACCTGAATTGAGATTAGGCTTAGTGGACTTTAACTATATCCAAATACTTACAAATCAGTAATAATTAAAATTGTTTAATATTTACATGCATTCAGTAGAGGCTGATGAGGGAGTGATGAGGTGCTAAGCCTTCCTCATCACTCCCTCACCAGCCTCAACTGAATGCAGATAAATATTTAAAGATATTATTTATTACTGATTTGTAAGTATTTAGATATAGTTAAAGCCCACTAAGCATAATCTTAATTCAGATAATAGCGAAAAAGTAAATGGACATTTTATTAAAATTCATCACTCCCTCATAACTCTTATTTTGGCCTATTTGGAGAGAATCACCCATTAATATATTAATTATTAATTTATTATCAAATCATTTTGGCTGTATATGTCATTGTAAATTTAAAAAAAGAAAAAAGAAAAAAAAAGAAAAAAACTGTGGTGGAATTATTTTAAGTTAATTGAATTTATGACAAAGATTAAAAATGACACGCGATTTTTACGTTTCTAAATTTTCGCGATTTTGTGACACGGTTCACTTTTATAAATGATTCAGGGACGATTCTGTTCAGTATTTTCTGAAAATTTAAGATATTCCATGCTGAAAAAAAAAAGTCATCAATCTGGAAATTTAGAGAAAAAACATACAATGAATTTCAACAAATGGTTGTCCAAACAAAATCAATTTCGTAAATTATTCGAAAAAAAAAAAAAAATCTAGAATATTGTCAGAGGTTTGCGGGAAAAACATGACTTTTGTCAGACAATAAAAACTCAAATTTCGTTAAAAGAAATGTGAATTCCACCAAAGAATAGTGCAAAAAACCTGCAAATTTCATCAGATTCACAGAAAAATGCTAATTTTGGGCAGGGAAGGGATAGCTGAAAAAAACGAAAATATTGTTAAAAAAAAAAAAAAAAAAATTGCAGGAAAAGGTAAATCTTTTAAAACTTGTAAATTTCATCAAACGATCACGAAAAACTCTCATATTTCGCCAAAAAATGTTAAAAAAACTCCCATATATCATCAAAAAATTGCGAAAACCTCACAAATTTCATCAAAAAATTGTGAATTTTTACAAAAATCGTGAAAAATCTGCAAGTTTTGTAAAAAAAATAGGCAAATTTCATCAAAAAATTGAATAGTTTTGTCAAAAAATTGAATAGTTTTGTCAAAAAATTGCAAAAAATAAATTTCATCAAACAGTCGCGGAAAAATACAGTGTCAAAAGTACACCCCCCTTCCCCTCTTACACACTCTGCTGTAACTTTTCAGAAAATTTGCTGTGAATTTCAAACAAAAATTTTTATTAAGAATTGCCCCTGAAGAACTCTGACAAAATTTTTGTTTCTTTTACGAACTTTTAATGAAATGCATGTTTATTCTGTGATGCTTTCACGAACTCTACGTCCACGATCTTTCTAAGAAATTCACACTTTTTCTCAACCTTTTGAGGATGATTACACTTTTCCCCTGCTATTCCTTGAGAAAATTAGAGTTTTTTTCACAATGCTTTAACAAAATTGGCGTTTCTATCGAGATCCTCTAACAAAATTTGTGCGTTTCCATTTTCTGAGAAAGACTGACGAAATTGATTGTGAAAATATGCGACTCAGCTCGGTTCAAAACTTATGAAACATCGGCTATCAGCCCTGAAATTCGGACATAATTTCCAGGCAGATAACTGATGTTTCATAATTTTTTGGAATTGAATGTGTTAATTTTTAGGAAAATTCGGAACGAAATGACTCCGTTCTTGCAGTTCCGTTCCAGGAGAAAAAATTGCGAAATTTGTCAAACAGTTTTTTGGGGAAAAAAATCGCGAATTTCAACGATTTTTTGCAGCAAAAAACTCACGGCAAAATATGTGATTCAGTCGCACGAAAATATAAAATTCACAAAAATGTCAGGAGTTGACCGTAGTTTCAAAATGCAAAAAATTTCAGAAAATTCACGATTTTTTTTCTTTGTGTGTGTGTGTGGGGGGGGGGCATCTTGTCCACAATATTCTTTTGGGTGGGATTTCAAAATTTCGGGCGTAAATCCTGCCCTGAATGTTTTTCTTTGTTCCTTTTTACGACCCAAAAATAATCCAAATCTTGATTTAGCGACCTTTTCACATCCTCCAGAAATTATAACATCTAGAATCAGTGAAGACTATTTTTCTTTCCAACAAATCTTACATGCGTTTTACTGCACATGGATCAAGATGTTATACAATGTTTAAAAAATATAACGGTAAATAAAAAATACAATGGTATTCTAATCAATAAGAAGTAAAGAAAATTCACAAAATGAGTTTTTAGTGGCTATTCGTACAGCAAATGATTTTAGGCAGGTGGTTTCTCAGGATACAGTTTTGCTTTCATTTCGCTGGATATGTAAAGAACCAAGCTTTGGAACTTGAACCTGCTGCCCATGGGCTGAAAAAACAGAGCATGACATTTGAAGATTCCAATCATCTAATATGCAAATATTATGAAAGCATGTTGTTTGGGCGCAAAATTATACATTTGAAGTTTGAAGATTATGTTGACATTCACAAAGAATTTAAAGCTGAGAAAGCAGTTTAAAAAAAAAAAAAAGATTTAATCTGCAGCCTTCACAATCCTGATTAGATATTCCAAATAATTTTTTTGTAAGGAAAATGACGATGTTCCATATGTACTTCCAACATTTAAAAAGATGTCACCAAGGTGTATGGAGCATTTACATCAAATTATCTGGAACAAGAGGAAATTCTAACATTTTTAAGAAGTTTCCAACTGTCGTTTGTAGGAAAAACGCATAACTTGAATATTTAAAAAATGTTTTGTAATTTCATAATTTTTAGCCATTTTTTACATTTAAAAATTTAGACTAAATTCTACAAATTTACTTATTGCATAAGTCAATAGTTTTAACTACATTACAATGCTAGGTATTTTTAAGTCTATTAAGATCAAGGTTGGAAAAAAACCTGTTTTTTTTTTTGAAAAAACTTTGTTTGAAGCAGGTTTTTTTCCTCTTAAGTAGGGGTGCACAACCTTTTCAAGTGAAGGGTCACTTAGAAATATGTCTGAGTGGTCGAGGGCCACATCATCATCTGTGGCCTATAATTGGATAAAAAAAATATGATTTTAGAGGGGAATGGCGGGGGGTACCCCTTTAAGTTTGCTTACCACCAGTCAAACAATTTAATTCACATGGTAAGGATATATCAGCAGATTTTAGTTTATATATAGCAGATGTTTCAAGTTTTATTTTCAAGATGTAAAAATATTCTTTGACTTTTTTCAAGTGAGTAAATTTTGCTTTATTACAAGTGCTAAAAAATAAGCATAAATTGCTGGTACCAAAAAAAAAATGTGAACTTTATGAACGAAAGAGAGAGAAGGAGCCGATCAACAAGAATTTTCGTGCCTGAAAAACAAAATTCCCGATTTTTTGTGTCTGATTAACGAAATTTGTAATTCTTCCATGCCTGATCCACCAAATTTGCACATTTTACAAAACCAATCGACAAAATTTGCAATTTTTATGAAGCTGAACAAGAAAATTTGCATCATTTTCTCGCCGGATCAACAAGATTCGCAATTCTTATGAAATCGATCGAGAAAATGCAGAAGTTTTTCGCACTTAATCGACAAAATTCGCTATAACAAAGGTGATTGACGAAATTGGTGATTTTTCCTCACATGATAAACGAAATTTGCGATTTTTTTTCCCGCGTGTGATCGACGAGATTCATGATTTTTCCGCACCTGAACAACAAAATTCTCGATTTTCCTTCACATGATCGGCGAAATTCGCGATTTTTCTGAAACTGATCGGCGAAGTTTACGACTTTTCCGAACCTTGTTGACAAAAACATGATTTTTCTGAAGCCGTTCGACTAAATTAGCTATTTTCTTCGCCTGGTCGACGAAATTAGCTATTTTCTTCGCCTGATCGACAAAATTCGCGATTTTAACGAAACCGATTCATGAAATTCATATTTTTTTTGCATGATCTACAAAATTCGCGATTTTCCTTCGCAGGATCGACAAAATAGGCAATTTTTCTTCGCATAATTGGCAAAATTCGCATATTTTTCGAGCCTGATCGACAAAAGTCGCAATTTTTACGAATGCGATCGAAAAAATTCAAGATCTTTCCACTCCTGATCAACAAAATTCGAAATTTTTACGAAGCTGATCGATGAAAATCACGATTTTTCCTTGCATGATCAACGAAATTAGTTTTTTTACAAAGTTGATCAACGATATCCGCGATTTTTCAAAGCTGATTTATGAAATTCGCGATTTTTCCTAGCACGATCAAAAATATTCACAATTTTTTCGAGCCTAATCAACAAAATTCGTAAATGTCCCGTGCCTGGCCAACAAAATTCGCAATTTTTACGCATACGATCGATGAAATTCAAAAATCGCGATTTTTACAAAGCCATTCGACGAAATCAGCGATTTTTCTCGCTTGCTCGACAAATTTCGGGATTATCCACAACCGATCGAGGAAATTAGCGATTTTTCCTCTCCCAGTGGAGGAAATTTGAGATTTTATTAGAACCTAAATGACTTAATTAGCAATTTTTATGCGAGTTGCGATCAACAAAATGTGCAACATTCCCGTCTCTCATCAACGAAATTTGAGATTTTTTGCAACTGATGAATTTAATTTGCAATTTTTTCGAGCATCATCTAAAAAATTGACGATTTTTTCTTGCCTGATCAACGAAATGTGCGATTTTTTGCGTAAGACCGACAAAATTCATGATTTTTCTATGCCTGATCGACAAAACTCATGATTTTTCTGTGCCTGATTGGAGAAATTTGCTACTTTTTGCCTAACTTCATGGACAAAATTTGCGATTTTTCAATATCCGATGAGTGAAACTTGCGATTATTACAAGCCTCATCGACATAATTCCCTTTTTTTCCTCACTTAAATTTGCGATTTGTGACTTAAAGTGATGAAAATTTATATTTTCCCGCAGATTGACAAAACTTACGATTTTTTCCTATCACATATGCACAAAAATTGCAATTTTTTCCAGTTGTAAATTGACAGAGCTCGCGGACCATACATTAACCCATCGCGGGCCACAGGTTGTGCATCCCTACTCTTAAGCATCCCTTCTTATTACATATACATGCATATTTATTGATAAAAATAGACATTATTGGATTATAAGAAGTGTAACTTCTTTTAAAAATAATTTAAATTAAATAATTACAATAAATTGGGTAGAAAATTGAAAAAAAATCATTTAAATTTAAACTAGAGATGCACAACCTGTGGCCTGCGAACTTCGTCAATTTACAACTAGAAAAAAATGTAATTTTTGTGCAAAAGTCGAGAAAAATATCGTAAATTTCGCCAGTTTACCGCTGGAAAATATAAAATTTCGCCAGTCACTTATGAACCGCAAATTTCGTAGATCGGGCATGGAAAAATCATTAATTTCATTTATCAAGCACATTTCATTCATCAGGAATGAAAAATAGAGAATTTTTGCCCATGAGGCTCGGAAAAATAGCAAATTTAGCCGATCGGACACGGAAAAATCGTGGTTTTGTCGATCAAGCACGGAAAAATTACGAATTTTGTCGGTCCTACGCGAAAAATCGTACAATTTGTTGATTGGACAAGAAAAAATCGTCAGATTTGTTGATGATGTGCAAAAAAATTGCAAAAATTCATCTGCTGCAGAAAAATTGCATGTTTTCTCGGTTTATCATGTGAATTTTGTTGACGGGGCACGAAAAAATCTCGAATTTTACGATGATGCACAGAAAAATTGAAAATTTCGTTGATCGGCTGCGAAAAAATAGCAAGTTTTGTAAATTTATCAAGAAGAAAATTCGCTATTTTCACCCTGCTGCGCAAAAAAATGCAGATTTTGTCAAAATTAGTTACCAATTGCGAATTTCGTTGACTGGGCACGGACAAATGCAGATTTCGTCAGTTAAATGCTGAAAAAGCGCACATTTCGTCGATCGGACACGGGGAAACCGCGAGTTTTATTGATCGGGTTCCGAAAAATCACAAATTTCATTGGTAGAACATTAGAATATAGCGAATTTTGTCGATTTTACGCAGAAAAGTTGAAAATTTCGTTTTCATATATCCAGCGCAAAAAATTTCCGAATTTCGTCTATCAGCTTCGCAAAAATTGCTAATTTCGTTGATCAGGCTCCTAAAAATTGCGAATTCCATCAATCGGCTTCATAAAAATCACGAATTTCGTCGATAAGGTTTGTAAAAATGGCGAAATGCGTCGATCTGGTATGGAAGAATCGCGAATTTTATCAATCATACGAGGAAAAATTGCAAATTTCATCAATCAGCTTTGTAAAAATAGCAAATTTCGTTGATCGGCTTCGTTAAAATCGCGAATTTCGTCAATCGGCTTTGAAAAAATCGATAATATCGTCAATCATCCGTTGGAAATCGCGAATTTTATCATTCATGCGAAGAAAAATCACGCATTTTGCCAATCAGTTTTGTAAAAATCACAAAATTTGCCGATCAGCTTGGTGTTTCATCAATTGGCTTTTTAAAAATCTCAAAATTCAACGATTAACTTCCTAAAAATTGATAATTTCGTCAATTGGCGTCGTAAAAATCGATATTTTTGTTGATTGGCGTCATAAAAATCGATATTTTTGTTGATTGGCTTCATAAAAATCTATATTTTTGTTGATTGGCGTCATAAAAATTTATTTTTGTTGATTGGTGTCGTAAAAATCGATATTTTTGTTGATTGGCGTCGTAAAAATCGATAATTTCGTCAATCAGCCACAGTAAAATCGTGAATTTTATTGATCATGCGAAGAAAAATTGCAAATTTTGCCGATTGGTTTTGTAAAAATCGCAAATTTTGATGATCGACTTCGTAAAAATCGATAATTTTGTCAATCAGCCGCAGAAAAATCGCAAACTTCGGCGATTAGTTTTGTAAAAATTGCAAAATTCGCGGATCGGCTTTGTAAAAATCGCATAATTCGTGGATCGGCTTCGTAAAAATCTCGAATTTGTCGATCAGTTTTGTAAAATTTGTGAATTTTCCCGATCGAATTTTCTCGATCAATTTCGTAAAAACTGCGAATAACTTTCGTAAAAAGCCCAAATTTGGTTGATCAGGCATGGAAAGATGCAAATTTTGTTGATCGGCTCCTTCCCTCTCCTTCATTGATAAAGTTCACATTTTTTCCGGCACCAGCCACTTATCTTTATTTTTTAGCACTTTTAATAGAAGAATATTTACTCACCTGAATAAAGTCAAGGAATGTTACTACATTTTGAGAATTTTTGCTATATCTGTTATACATACAAACGTACAAACTGCTGTATATCCTTACCAACTGAATTGGATATTTTGACTGGTTAAGCAAACGTAAAGGGACATTCTCTCTTAAAACGAAAGAGTGGATTTGGCTGCTCAAGAAAGAGTTCTAATTTATTGGATCGTAAATGAGTTGATTTTTAACCGATTCAGTCATCTTGGTTTCATTTTTTCTCTTTCTAATCCACTCATACAGCTTTAAAACTAAACAACTCAACTCAATAATGAAACAGCTCTTTTCCCCCGCTGATTTTCGCCGTGTGACTCGTCACGTGACCTTGCAAGACAAGATGGAGACTTCCGGCGTTCGCTAAACAATTTGCTGAAAATGCCTTTTTTAGGAAGTAAGTAAGTTTTATATAAGTATTTTATTTTAATTATGCTTTCTTTTAATAACTTTCCCTTCTCTTTTTAACAGACTAAAATTCATAACAGTATCATACCTTGAAATTAAAATGTCATGTCACACGGTAATATTGAGGATGTGTTTAATGCATTTCTATATTAATAATTGGTGTTACAGTGCTGCTACAAAACTTTCGTGCTTTAATAAAATAAATTAGTATATTTAATCAGAGTAAAAATTGTTAATGCAATGTAAATATCTTGTTATTTAATTGCCTTGTATTAAAGTTTTGCAATTATTATATCTTTATTCATAGAAATTTATCAAAACATTGTATTTACGTCTTGTTTGCAGTGTCTTAGTAAAAACGTGCTCCGGATTACATTATACACATTTCTAAGATTTTTTTTTTCATTCTTAATGTTGAACTTGTGTTACTGTTTTGTTTGGCAATGTTTCATACTGTTATTGGGCAAAACTATTGCATGCATGGTCTGTATTATAATAATCTGCTTAATATTTATAAGTTGTTACATAATGCATGCAGAAATAATAGTTTTCTTGTGCCTGCTTCCCAGGTAGCTTTAAATCTAAATGAGAATTTATAAATAAAACGAAAACAGTGGACAAAAGTTTGTCTTTCTATACTGGTAAATGCAAGTATTATTTCCTAAATATTATGCAACGATACCAAAAAGCAAACCCTCTTTCTCTTTAGAAAATACCTTGTAATATCATCCTTTTCCCTTAACATCTTTTATGCATAGCCCAGTGGTAGAATTGATTTTAAAAAAAGTTACTGGTCCCAAAGACCAGTACGCATGCGAGTTTACTGGTCAGAAATAGTCATCAGTAACCCGCTACATAAAATTCTATAAAATACTTTTAACCGTCCCCCCCCCCCCTCTTCACACACACACTCCTACTAGAATGTAAAATAAACCAAACTTCCTTTGCAGTTATACAAAATTTTTGGCATAATAAAATGGAAAATTACTTATTTTATAAAAAAGTATGTAGTATGTAAACTAAAACTATAAAATTGTGTATTTTATTTCCGATCATTTATTTAACAGATAGTAAGGATTAATGCATTATTTTCTTATAATTATTTTTTCAAGTAATATTTTATGGTTTGTGTTTGGTACGGTTTTCTCAGGCAGGAAAATTTATTTACTTGTCAGAGATGAAGTGGGTGTGCAGTGGTGTAGCTAGGATGGGTGACAACCCGGGACAGATGTAAAAGGTGTCAAGCCCCCCCCCCCTTCCTCCTCCTCCTTTCCAATCTGTCATATTTTTTCAATCTCAATTCTACATTCTTATAAAAAATAACCTTACCATTCCTTATTTACCTTTTGTCCTTCTGCATAAAAAAACCGCAGAAGTGAATCATCACTCGACCCACAGTCTGCACAAGTCAATGCCGTGTCTATACGTAGAAGAAAATTCTTTCTTTTAAAGTTTGCTTTTGTTACCCACTAGTTGAATAGGTTGGTTTTTGTTCCCTGGTGCATATCTTATTTAGACACACCATTCTGTATAAAACTTCACTCTAGCAAAGAAAAGAAAACTAGCTGTATTGCATCATGAGCTAAAAATCTCATTTATTTCCTAATTAGTCTCCAAAATTTTGTAAAATTGTATTTTTATTTGCAAATAAAGATTTGGTGTCACCCTTTAGAGGATGACACTTGGGTCCCTAATCAAGACGAATTTCTTTTACAGCTTGACTAAAATCTTAAAGATCAATGAGTTATGAGTCTCTATATTGAAAATCACCATGCATCTTATGACAGATTACTTAAATAATTTGCTTTAAAAAAATATTTTATACTAAATATTATCAAATGTTTTTAATCTATTTTAAGTTTGATAAATTCACATGTTTAAGCTTTTTCTTTAGAACAATAGGTAATTTCATCAGCACAATTTTAAACCTATCAATACAAACGCAGGAATAGTGTTAAAAATAGAAATTATTTATATCCAATAATTTGAAACATTTAAATTAAATGTAAAAAGAGAGAATGTCATTATGTTTTTATTAAAAAAGAACAATTTTTGAAGGAAAAAAACAGTTGGTTTAAACTAGGGGTGCACAAACTTTTCAAGAAAAGGGCCACTTACAAATATGCCTCGGTGGTCGAGGACAATACAGAGATAATTCAGTTTCGAGGAAGTGATCTATGGCCTATAATCCGATAAAAAATATAGTTTCAGAGGGGAGTAGGAAGGACTTAATTTTGCTTACCCAATCAAAACTTCCAATTCAGTTATTAAGGATATATCAAGAGTTTTTACGTTTGTATATATATAGCACATGCAGCAAGAAATATTTTCAAGATGTAATAATTTTCCTTAACTTTATTGAGGAAAGTACATTATTTTGTTAATTAAAAATGCTAAAAAACAAATATAAGTGACTGGTGCCAAAAAAAAAAAAAAAAAAAAAAAAAAAGTAAACTCAATGAAAATGGAAGAGATAAGAAAACAATCAACAAGATTTTTTCTGTGCCTGATCAATGAAATTCCAGATTTTTTTGTGCTTTATCAACAAAAATTTCAATTTTTTTCCAGTTGTAAATTGATGAAACTCGCAGGCCACAGGTTGTGCATCCTTATTTTAGTTTATTACTTATTTTATTATTTTATTATATTGTAAAGCCTTTACAATAGTTTAGATTTCCTTGTTAGTTACATTCAAATTACTGTTTAAAAAATGTAAAGGAAATAATGACCAGAAATCCGCAAAATTCTAAAATCTGCAAAACCTCTGGTCCCAAGCTGTGCGGATTTGAAGAAGTCTACTGTAATAGCAGTATTAATAGCAAAGTGCCAAATTTTGACCTACTTGTGATATCCTTAAATTTGGCAGCAAAAATAATTTGTCATATATAAAAACAATTTAGTGAAAATTTCTATCTTTTAATGCATTTTTTAAAAATGTACAGTATTGTGCATGTTATATTAATAAAACATGCCTTATTTTTTTTTCATTTATATTTAATAATAATAATCTGGTTTATGTAAGTCTGTAATGTTTCAAACGATTTTTAACCGGCTTCCTGGTATGTTAGAATCATAAAAGTTGTACATAATGTTTTTGATGACAATATAGCATTAATACAGTTGCAATTATTAAATTTAATTCATTTTCATTCAGTTAACTCAATATTAGGTGTCACCCCCACAATTCATTGTGGTGTGTCATCGCTTTATTCTTGTGGCCTATAATCTGATAAAATATATGATTTAGAGGACCCTTGGGGGGGAGGAGATTAACCCTTTAAATTTACTTACCCAGTCAAAATATCCAATTCAGTTGGTAAAGATATATCAGCAATTTTTACATTTGTATATATAACATATAAAGCTAGGATTATTTTCAAGATGTAATAATATGCCTTGATTTTATTCACGAGAATAAATTTTGTTTTATTAGCAATGCCAAAAACAAGCTTCTTTGAAGGTTTAAAGGGGGGGGGGGTGAGATCTCTAGCAACCAGGCTATAGTTTCAATTTATCCACAAAAGGTCGCCATGACTAGAACTCACAACCAACTACATCCTGTCGATACTCTACTGAAAGCAAAGAGTAGCTGAACAAAATCCATCAGATGTACAAAACTTACGACTAAAATGAACAAAGGAACGAAAAACTGACCAACTGAAAAACTGACCAACCATCAATTTGATCTTCTGCTTATAGGCTGGATCAAGTCTTCCAGAGAGGTCTAATCAATCAGGATATCGGACTCAGTCAAGGGTGCCCAGAGAGAGGTTTGATGACGCAAGATGCGTCCTATAACTTAGTTTGGGGGGGGGGGGTAATTTGAGAAAAAGTACATTTTTGGGGGGAGAGCATTTTAAATTCTTAATATTTCTTGTTTTTACTGTTAAAAAATATTTTGATTTTTAATATCACTTTTAATTTTTTTCAACATTTAATTTTCAGAAAAGTCCCTGTATTTTCTTTCTTTAAATTCTAGATAAGGGCAATAAGAACTCATTCTGCTATACTCAACTCGCTATCTTTGTAAATCTTGATTCTTAAATTTCACTTTTAAATTTTTTCAACATTGAATTTCCAGAAATGTTTCTGTATTTTTTTTCTTTAAATTCTAGATAAGGGCAATAAGAACTCATTTCATTATGCTTAACTCAATATCTTTTGATGGTGCAGTAGGTTATAAGTAAAATACATTTTACAATTGATATTCTGTTTAGGGGGGAGGGTCAATGTTAATGTATGAAGATTTTTTTTTTTTTTTGGGGGGGGGGGGTGGTCACCACTGGAGTCAGTAACCCTCTTAGTGAGATGATCAGCTTGTTCATTTAAGGGGATCCCCCGGTGTCCCAGAACCCAGCACAGATGAATTTTAGGGGAGAGACCTGCAATGCCCCGATCTTATGCAACCAAATAAAAAAAAATTCTTCCGATTGTGGAGATTACTGCATCTTTTAGTTCACTAAAGTGGAAGGTTCATTGTGGGGTTAGATCTAGCAGTGCTGAACTTAGCCTTCGAGTTTTGGACCAGAGTGAGGAAAGAGTTAAAGTTTATCTCCATCAATGAGTGCAGCTTGTTGTTATATCACGGCAGATCAACGGCCAATTATAAAGGGGACGACAAGGAGGAGAGGGGTGGGATTAATAGTGACAGAAATGTCACTCGGGAAGTGACCGTTGTCAAATAAATCTTCATCCACACGCAGCGTGGATCTTTATAACTAATCTTTTAATTACTAATAATAAACATTTGAAAGTAGTCTGATAAATAAAATATTCTTCTCCATAGCTATCCAAATAATAAATTTCAAATGCTTCTTGAGATTTTGTTTCTTGAATGACAATTTGAAGTCAAAATTTTTGGTCATAGATTCAGCAGATAACTAACAAGGGGGGGGGGGATCACTTATTAAAATGCTATAAGTAGCATCCAATCTTTGAAAACTCTCTTATTCGACTTCATATTTTGATTTTAATGCTTAAGATAACCTCCCCAATTAAGATTGGGGATTTCTTTTACAGCTTGAAATCTTATGTATTGTGTTATGTTATTGCGTTAAATAATCTGCAGTTTTCAAAAAATTAAGATATTTTCTATTAAATATTGAATATTTTAAATCTATTTTATATTAGATCAATTCACATGTTTGAAGCTTTTTCTAAAGAGAAATAAATATATTTACCAATGCAGACTGATTTTAATCCTATACCCAAAAAATGATCTAAACCTGCTACATCCAATGCTTATTGCTGATATAAAGTGTTAAAAATAGAAGTTATTTATATTCAATAATCTGACATACATAAATTATTAAGAAAAAGAGGAAATGTCATTAGATTTCTTCTGATTTTTTTTTCTTTTTTTTTTTAGAAAAATACCAGTTGGTTTAAACTAAACCGTTGTTTAAACCAAAAGGAGTAAACAGTTGTTTAAACCATAGTTAAAACCAATTGGTTTAAACCGTGCTAACCCTGGTCTAATTGTTGTAGGTTCTATCTTGTATTATATAAATATGCAAATATATAGAAAACAACTAAAAATCCACAAAAACCTGTATTGGTTGAATATTTGCCAGCGCTGATACATTTTAAAAGTAGCAACAAAGGTGAATTTTCAACAATATTTTATAATGTTGCTTTAAGAACTTTCATTTTAAATTTGCTTTTAAAATGGTGATTTATTGTATCAGATGTAACACCATGATTTAAACAAGCAGATAAGTGTAATCGCACAGGATTTATTTATTCTATTTCCATTTTATTCATGATTGGCTGAATTTTCAGTAGTGTAATATTTATAAAGCTAAAATTTTTAGTGTATGGTTCATTTTATGTTTAGACTATGGATGGGAAATTTTATAAAACATTTAATCTGAAAGCTGCAAAATATTTTAATATGTTCATAATCATTCCTTAACATTATATTTATTGCTATTTAACTTAATTTCAATATTTTCTTTTAACACAGGAAGATGGTGATTTCATGGAGGAGTAAAATTCTACTGTGAGTGAGGAGTCAAATTCAACAATCTTATTTAATCTCAAGGATTTTCAAGAAAGTGTCTATTTTGCCTAAGATTTTAAAAGTTGGACAAACCAGTGGACAGATTACAATATGCTCTTTATGTACTTAATGTTTAATGCAAATGGATTGTTATATTTATAAAGGTCCTGTTAAAGATGTTATTGAAACTTGTTTATCTGATGTTGGAAAGAATTGTTATCAATTAATGTTAGGTTTATTTTGTCCTTGCTAAATAAAATGTTTTTGTTGTTAAATAAAATTAGTTTTTTTTTCTTTCTTGCAACATTCTAAATTGCACATTTGGCTCTACTTTTGACATAAACTGCTGCAGTCTTATACTTTTATATTTATTTAAAAGTTAGTTGATTTTAGAAACATTGAATAAAATCAAAAATTAAATCAAAAATTCTTTATTAAGAAGTAAGTTATTCTTGAATATAAATTCAAGTTTTAACAAATGTTTTAAATGATATAAAGAATAATTGCACATGGTCAATAAATCCATTTCTCAGTTATTTCTGCATTTAACTTCATATAATAAAATAATTGTCCATAATCAAAATTTTAGCTATACAAGTTTTTTAATGGCATTCTTCCACATTTCCCAATTGCAATGTGCTTATATAAATGCTATGAGTAACAATTATTTTATCTAAGATTTTAAAGCCATTTCAGATTTCAAACTAAACAATTAAAATATTTTTTTAAAATTTAGTCAATTTAAGAAATATGATTTTGATTGAGATTTAAATCGAGGAATAATTACAACAAGGTATCATGGGTTGATGTTTATCCATTTAAAATATTTTCAATTTCAATTATTTAAACCCTGCACTGGCCAAGTGTGGGGGGGGGATACTTTTTTAAATTTAGGTTTTATGTTTTTTAATACTTTCTTTTTCAAAACTGGGTGTGAAACTCCTATTAATATTTAAAAAAAAATAATTAACCAAAATTGCAAAAGTAAAAACTAACCCACTTACAGATCATCCTCAAATATTCTATGCCCCCCCCCCCCAAAAAAAGGAAACATTTTAAAATCCAAACAAGATATTTGAAAATAACTTTTGCATAGGATTATCTAAACTCTTAAGGGGAACAATCAGCTTCTGCCATTGTGGTGCTGAAGTTGAGTCGTTGGGCTGATATCAAGTTTATTTTTTCAATATTTTTTTAGTAAGATGCCTAAGATTGGTTTATTTGATTGAAATCGTAAATTTTTAATAAAAAAATAATTGTTATTTACAATTAAATCAGAAGCTAATGAAAAAATTAAAATTGTATATAAGCATATCTGAAGCTATAAGTATCATTGGAAAATATGTAAACTTGAAATTGCCCAAGAAAAGAAAGGAAAAATCCCATTAGCACCACAGCATCAGAAGCTGATATTCTGTTTAATGTTGTTCGGGTGCTGTTGTACAGTTATGCAAATTTAGGCAGTTTGCATGAATAAGTGTTTTCAAATTTGCGATTTTGAGATCACCAGAATTTTTAATTTAATGAATATATGTACTTTTAAATTTAACAAAAGAAAATTCTGATGTTAAAAATTTCTGATTTGACAGAATAATAAAAAAATCATGTAAGCTCTATTTAATTTTGTATAACGATTCAATTGCCTTTTCCCCTAAATTGACATAGGAAACAGTTTCATTGAATTAGAAAGAAAAAAAATGTTTTTATGATTCATTAGAGAATTTTCAGTCATGTAAATTAGAATGTTTTAAGTCTTGTTAATTAAAGCCTTGAAGAAATATTGGAGAATCCATGTTACAGTTTTCCAATCTCTCTCTCTCTCTCTCTATATATATATATATATATATACCCTTGTAATGTCAATAAACAGAAATTTAAATCCGAAATGAGAATTTAATTGCAACACTTGAAAATGTGGCAATAATTCCATGTTATATTGAATTTCATTGATAAAAATTAATCGAGGATTACTGAATTTAGTTTTAAATGATGTGATTTTATTTAGACGATTTAGAAATCGCTTGAAGATTTTTGTAATTTTAAGCAATTTTGCTTTTCTTAAGAGTGAATTTATTCAATTCTACAAATTCAAGGAGTTTTGGATTAACTCTTAAATGAGTTGATTTTATTCATGTATGAATTGGTTACAAATCGCCTAAGTGCTACTGGATTAAATAAAAAATGACAACATTTCACTCCAACTTGAATTGATAACAAATCGATCAAGTGCTACTGGATTTGCCTTAAATTATTTCACTTCACTCAAATACGAGTTGGCTGCAGCTAACTCAAGTGCTACTCGATTTAATTCTAAAGACTTCATTTCACTCAAGTATGATTTGGTTACAAATTGCTCAAGTGCTTCGAGATTCAGTCTTAAATGACTTCATTTCACTCAAGTATGACTTTATTACAAATCACTCAAGTAATACTGGATTTAACCTTTATTGATTTGATTTCACTCAAGTATGAGTAAAATAGAAATCACTCAATCATGAGTTGATTAAAAACAACTCATTCACTTGAGTTGTTTCAGCTCTTCTTGAGAAGGTTCCTTTCAACATGGGAAAAGAGTGGATTTCAGCTCAACTTGAGTTATTTCAGCTTTTTCGTTTTAAGAGAGTTCCCCACCCGACCGCCACTTTTCTCTGAAAATATAATAGTGTTCATTCTAGGCCATTTTTGAAGGGTGCAGCACCCTGCCCTTTTTAAAAGTAGTAAAGTGCATTACTGGTTTTACCTAGAGATTTTTAATAAATATTTTTTTTATTCCGTAGTGTCTCTAAATTTGTGTGGCCAAAAATGATAGATTTTTTCATTTCTTTAAGAAAAAAACATAAAACTATTGAATCATGTTTTAATGTAATTGTATTTTAAATTTTTATATCATAAAATCATTCGAAATTAATGTTACTTGATTTATCATATTTAAAAATTATGTGTTTCATTGCTTACTTTTTTCCCCTTCTAAAGGCAATAACATTTTTTTTTTTCTGGCAAAAGTGCCCTTTTCTGCTGCAGTAGTGCCTTTTGTAGTGAATAGCACCATGCCCCTTTTATTTTTAGAGTGAACACTATATTTAATATCTGATTATAGGTCAGAAATTACCTTCGAAATCGAATTCTCTTCATGTTATTGATGTGGCCCTCGACCACGCAGACATATTTGTAAGTGGCCCTTGTCTTGAAAAGATTGTGCATCCCTAATTTAAACAATATTTGCAAACAGTCTTATGCTCAGAGAGTAAATTACTCTACACAGTGAAACATGTATAGTCTGAAAATCTTCATAAACAACCTTTTGATTATTAATAATAAACATTTGGATGTAATTTGATAAATATAATATTCTTTTCCACGGTTATTCAAATAATAAATTTCAAATACTTTTTGGGATTTAGATATTTTGAGTGTGTGACAGTTTGAAGTCAATATTTTTGGTCATTAGATTCAGCGATAACAGGCGAAAAAATACGATTGTTATTATTAAAATGCTATAACTAGCACCCAATCTTTGAATACCCTCTTATTCAACTTCGTATTTTGATTTTAAATCAAGATAAACTCCCCAATCAAGATTTTTTTTTTTTGTTGTTACAGCTTGAGCACAATCTTAGAAAGCATAAAGATATGTAATTAATTTCGTTAATCTGTTTTTTTTTTTTTTCAAAAAATGAAATATTTTATACTAAATATTGAATATTTTAAATCTATTTTATCTCTGATCAATTCACACCTTTGAAGCTTTTTCTTTAAAGCAATAGATATGTTCACAAACACATACTCTCTTAAAACGAAAAAGCTGAATTAACTCAAGTTGAGCTGAAATCCACTCTTTTCCCATGTTGAAAGGAACCTTCTCAAGAAGAGCTGAAACAACTCAAGTGAATGAGCTGTTTTTAATCAACTCATGATTGAGTGATCTCTATTTTACTCGTACTTGAGTGAAATCAAATCAATAAAGGTTAAATCCAGTAGTACTTGAGTGATTTGTAATCAAGTCATACTTGAGTGAAATGAAGTCATTTAAGACTGAATCTCGTAGCACTTGAGCGATTAGTAACCAAATCATACTTGAGTGAAATGAAGTCTTTAGAATTAAATCGAGTAGCACTTGAGTTAGCTGCAGCCAACTCGTATTTGAGTGAAGTGAAATAATTTAAGGCAAATCCAGTAGCACTTGAGCGATTTGTTATCAATTCAAGTTGGAGTGAAATGTTGTCATTTTTTATTTAATCCAGTAGCACTTAGGCGATTTGTAACCAATTCATACATGAATGAAATCAACTCATTTAAGAGTTAATCCAAAACTCCTTGAATTTGTAGAATTGAATAAATTCACTCTTAAGAAAAGCAAAATTGCTTAAAATTACAAAAATCTTCAAGCGATTTCTAAATCGTCTAAATAAAATCACATCATTTAAAACTAAATTCAGTAATCCTCGATTAATTTTTATCAATGAAATTCAATATAACATGGAATTATTGCCACATTTTAAAGTGTTGCAATTAAATTCTCATTTCGGATTTAAATTTCTGTTTATTGACATTACAAGGGTATATATATATATAAAGAGAGAGAGAGAGAGAGAGATTGGAAAACTGTAACATGGATTCTCCAATATTTTTTCCAAGTCTTTAATTAACAAGACTTAAAACATTCTAATTTATATGACTGAAAGTTCTCTAATGAATCATAAAAACATTTTTTTTTCTTTCTAATTCAATGAAACTGTTTCCTATGTCAATTTAGGGGAAAAGGCAATTGAATCGTTATACAAAATTAAATAGAGCTTACATGAATTTTTTATTATTCTGTCAAATCAGAAAATTTTAACATCAATATTTTCTTTTGTTAAATTTAAAAGTACATATATTCATTAAATTGAAAATACTGGTGATCTCAAAATTGCAAATTTGAAAACACTTATTCATGCAAACTGCCTAAATTTGCATAACTGTACAACAGCACCCGAACAACATTAAACAGAATATCAGCTTCTGATGCTGCGGTGCTAATGGGATTTTTCCTTTCTTTTCTTGGGCAATTTCAAGTTTACATATTTTCCAATGATACTTATAGCTTCAGATATGCTTATATACAATTTTAATTTTTTCATTAGCTTCTGATTTAATTGCAAATAACAATTATTTTTTTATTTAAAATTTACGATTTCAATCAAATAAACCAATCTTAGGCATCTTACTAAAAAAATATTGAAAAAATAAACTTGATATCAGCCCAACGACTCAACTTCAGCACCACAATGTCAGAAGCTGATTGTTCCCCTTAAGAGTTTAGATAATCCTATGCAGAAGATATTTTAAAATATCTTGTTTGGATTTTAAAATTTTTACCTTTTTTTTGGGGGGGGGCATAGAATATTTGAGGATGATCTGTAAGTGGGTTAGTTTTTACTTTTGCAATTTTGGTTAGTTTTTTTTTATATTAATACGAGTTTCAGAACCAGATTTGAAAAAGAAAGTTTTAAAAAACATAAAACCTAAATTTAAAAAAGTATTCCCCCCCCACACACACACACATGGCCAGTGCAGGGTTTAAATAAATGAAATTGAAAATACTTTAAATGGATAAACATCAACCCATGATACCTTGTTGTAATTATTCCTCGACTTAAATCTCAATCAAAATCTTATATTTCTTAAACTGACTAAATTTTAAAAAAATATTTTAATTCTTTAGTTTAAAATCTGAAATGGCTTTGAAATCTTATATAAAATAATTGTTACCCATAGCATTTATATAAGCGCATTGCAATTGGGAAATGTGGAGGAATGCCATTAAAAAACTTGTATAGCTAAAATTTGGATTATGGACAATTATTTTATTGTATGAAGAACCTTCAACTAAATATTGTAGTACAAAAATTAAATGCAGAAATAACTGAGAAATGGATTTATTGACCATGTGCAGTTGTTCTTTATATCATTTAAAACATTTGTTAAAACTTGAATTTATATTCAAGAACAACTTATTTCTTCTTAATTAATCTTTTAATTTTTATTTTATTCAATGTTTCTTAAATCAACTAACTTTTAAATAAATATAAAAGCATAAGACTGCAGCATTTTATGTCAAAAGTTAGAGCCAAATGTGCAATTTAGAATGTTGCAAGAAAGAAAAAAAACTAATTTTATTTAACAACAAAAATATTTTATTTAGCAAGAACAAAATAAACCTAACATTAATTGATAACAATTCTTTCCACCATCAGATAAACAAATTTCAATAATATCTTTAACAGGACCTTAATAAATATAACAGTCCATTTGCATTAAACATTAAATACATAAAGAGCA
The DNA here is from genome assembly GCA_964019185.1 of Maratus speculifer. Taxonomy (NCBI): domain Eukaryota; kingdom Metazoa; phylum Arthropoda; class Arachnida; order Araneae; family Salticidae; genus Maratus; species Maratus speculifer. Next base: position 255,847,760 of record OZ025297.1, read on the forward strand.
TATTGTAATCTGTCCACTGGTTTGTCCAATTTTTTAAATCTTAGGCAAAATAGACGCTTTCTTGAAAATCCTTGAGATTAAATAAGATTGTTGAATTTGACTCCTCACAGTAGAATTTTACTGCTCCATGAAATCATCTTCCTGTGTTAAAAGAAAATATTGAAATTAAGTTAAATAGCAATAAATATAATGTTAAGGAATGATTATGAACATATTAAAATATTTTGTAGTTTTCAGATTAAATGTTTTATAAAATTTCCCATCCATAGTCTAAACAAAAAATGAACCATACACTAAAAATTTTAGCTTTATAAATATTACACTACTGAAAATTCAGCCAATCATGAATAAAATGGAAATTGAATAAATAAATCCTGTGCGATTACACTTATCTGCTTGTTTAAATCATGTTGTTACTTCTGATACAATCTTAAAATAAATCACCATTTTAAAAACAAATTTAAAATGAAAGTTCTTAAAGCAACATTATAAAATATTGTTAAAAATTCACCTTTGTTGCTACTTTCAAAATGTATCAGCGTTGGCAAATACCGAACCAATACAGGTTTTTGTGGATTTTTAGTTGTTTTTCTATATATTTGCATATTTATATAATACAAGATAGAACCTACAACAATTAGACCAGGGTTGGCACGGTTTAAACCAATTGGTTTTAACTATGGTTTAAACAACTGTTTACTCCTTTTGGTTTAAACAACGGTTTAGTTTAAACCAACTGGTTTTTTTCGAAAAAAAGAAATTTTTTTTTTCAGAAGAAATCTAATGACATTTTCCCTTTTTCTTAATAATTTATGTATGTCAGATTATTGAATATAAATAACTTCTATTTTTAACATTTTATATCAGCAATAAGCATTGGATGTAGTAGATTTAGATCATTTTTTGGGTATAGGAATAAAATCAGTCTGCATTGGTGAATATATTTATTTCTCTTTAGAAAAAGCTTCGAACATGTGAATTGATCTAATATAAGATAGATTAAAAATATTCAATATTTAATAGAAAATATCTCAATTTTTTTAAAACTGCAGATTATTTAACGCAATAACATAATACAATTTATAAGATTTCAAGCTGTAAAAGAAATCCCCAATCTTAATTGGGGAGGTTATCTTAAGCATTAAAATCAAAATATGAAGTCGAATAAGAGAGTTTTCAAAGATTGGATGCTACTTATAGCATTTTAATAATAGTGATTTTTCCCCCCTGTTAGTTATCTACTCAATCTATGACTAAAAATGTTGACTTCAAATTGTCATTCAAGAAACAAAATCTCAAGAAGTATTTGAAATTTATTATTTGGATAGCTATGGAGAAGAATATTTTATTTATCAGACTACTTTCAATTTACATTAAATACATAAAGAACATATTGTAATCTGTAATTAAAAGATTAGTTATAAAGATTTTCAGAGTATCAATTCTTCACTGTATACAGCACTTTATTCTGAGAACATAAGACAGTTTGCTAATACTGTTTAAATTAAATTTTAATTTCTTTTATTTTTTACATAAATTTATTGTAAATATTTAATTTAAATCATTTTAAAATGAAGTTACAGTTTATAATCCAATGTTTATTTTTATCAATAAAGATGCATGTATATGTAATGGTGATTTTGAATATAGAGACACATAACTCATTGATCTTTAAGATTTTAGTCAAGCTGTAAAAGAAATTCTTCTTGATTAGGAAAATTACCCGGGTGCAGGGGCCTCGCTAAGGGGGGGGGAGGCAGGGGGGAGGCTCCCCCCCAAATATTCGTAAATGCTGTTACACTTGGCAAATTTAATTAAAATTTTAATAAAAATTGTAGTACATTTTCTATTTTTGATAGAATTTGCAAAAGTTACAACTCTAATTGGAAATATTATTAAACTTTTTACAAATAAGAACTGTATTACATTTTCTAAGTGTGGTAACTTGGCAAAATTATAAAACGAGTTGGCAAATATGAAAATTTGACTTGGCAATTTAAGGTCTTCTCCCCCACCAATTAAAAGTCTTAGCGATTGCCCTGCCCGGATGTCATCCTCTAAAGGGTGACACCAAATCTTTATTTGCAAATAAAAAATACAATTTTATAAGATTTTGGAGTCTAATTAGGAAATAAAATGAGATTTTTAGCTCACGATGCAATACAGCTAGTTTTTTTTTCTTTGCTAAAGTGAAGTTTTATACAGAATGGTGTGTCTAAATAAGATATGCACCAGGGAACAAAAACCAACCGATTCAAAAAGTGGGTAACAAAAGTAAACTTTAAAAGAAAGAATTTTCTTCTACGTATAGACACGACATTGACTTATGCAGACTATGGGTCGAGTGATGATTCACTGCTGCGGTTTTTTTATGCAGAAGGACAAAAGTTAAATAAGGAATGGTAAGGTTATTTTTTATAAGAATGTAGAATTGAGATTGAAAAAATGTGACAGATTGGAAAGGAGGAGGAAGAGGGGGGGGGGCTTGACACCTTTTACATCTGTCCCGGGATGTCACCCATCCTAGCGACTCCACTGCACACCCACTTCATCTCTGACAAGTAAATAAATTTTCCTGCCTGAGAAAACCGTACCAAACACAAACCATAAAATATTACTTGAAAAAATAATTATAAGAAAATATTGCATTAATCCTTACTATCTGTTAAATAAATTATCGGAAATAAAATACGCAATTTTATAGTTTTAGTTTACATACTACATACTTTTTTATAAAATAGTAATTTTCCATTTTATTATGCCAAAAATTTTGTATAACTGCAAAGGAAGTTTGGTTTATTTTACATTCTAGTAGGAGTGTGTGTGTGAAGAGGGGGGGGGATGGTTAAAAGTATTTTATAGAATTTTATGTAGCAGGCTACTGATGACTATTTCTGACCAGTAAACGTTCATGCGTACTGGTCTTTGGGACCAGTAACTTTTTTTAAAATCAATTCTACCACTGGGCTATGCATAAAAAATGTTAAGGGAAAGGGAAAGCAATGATATTGCAAGGTATTTTCTAAAGAGAAAGAGGATTTGCTTTTTGGTTATCGTTGCATAACTTTTGTCCACTGTTTTCGTTTTATTATAAATTCTCATTTAGATTTAAAGCTACCTGGGAAGCAGGCACAAGAAAACTATTATTTCTGCATGCATTATGTAACAACTTATAAATATTAAGCAGATTATTATAATACAGACCATGCATGCAATAATTTTGTCCAATAATAGTATGAAACTTTGCCAAACAAAACAGTAACACAAGTTCAACATTAAGAATGAAAAAAGAATCTTGGAAATGTGTTCAAAAACTACATATTATGCCATATATGTAGCCTCTCTATATAAATATATATGTAATCCGGAGCACGTTTTTACTAAGACACTGCAAACAAGAAATAAATACAATGTTTTGATAAATTTATATGAATAAAGATATAATAATTACAAAACTTTAATACAAGGCAATTAAATAACGAGATATTTACATTGCATTAACATTTTTTACTCTGATTAAATATACTAATTTATTTTATTAAAGCACGAAAGTTTTGTAGCAGCACTGTAACACCAATTATTAATATAGAAATGCATTAAACACATCCTCAATACGACATTTTAATTTTGACATGACACGACATTTTAATTTCAAGGTATGATACTGTTATGAATTTTAGTCTGTTAAAAAGAGAAGGGAAATTTATTAAAAGAAAGCATAATTAAAGTAAAATACTTATATAAAACTTACTTACTTCGTAAAAAAGGCATTTTCAGCAAATTGTTTAGCGAACGGCGGAAGAAGTCTCCATCTTATCTTGCAAGGTCACGTGACGAGTCAGCGGCGAAAATCAGAGCGGGAAAAGAGCTGTTTCATTATTGAGTTGAGTTGTTTAGTTTTAAAGCTGTATGAGTGGATTAGAAAGAGAAAAAATCAAACCAAGATGACTGAATCGGTTAAAAATCAACTCATTCACGATCCAATAAATTAGAACTCTTTCTTGAGCAGCCAAATCCACTCTTTCGTTTTAAGAGAGTACTGATAATAATCCTATACCAAAAATGTGACCTAAATTCACTATAATCTAATGTTTATTACTGAAATAAAGTGTTGAAAGTAGAAATTGTATATATCCAATTTTCTGAAACATGTAAATTATAAAGAAAAAAAGAAAATTTCATTAGATTTCCTCTAAAAAAAAAAAAAAAAAAAAAAAAAAAAAAAAAAAAAAACAGTTGGTTTAAACCAACATCTAAATACATATATCAGTATAGCACTTGTTACAGTAAAAAAAAAAAAAAAAAAAAAAAAAAAATTACTTATCGGTAATTGCCCCGGGTATGATAGATAATTATCCTGTTGCCAGGGTAATTAACAATCTTCGAAACTTTAAAATTCAAAAATCTTTAAATAATATTTTAATCAAAGTCTATTTGATTGAATAAATACATGAACCTTTAACCATACTAAATTTGATTATAACAATTGAAATAATTAAAAAGAGATTAGATGTTAGTGTTTTTTGATTTGCCCGATACAGTTCATATCAGCATTTAAATCATAATACTTTAATTAAGTTCTTTAAAATGCATATGAATTCTGTTTTGACATAATGAAATTTGTGAAGATAATGCATAAAGATTTTATTGCTATATTTGAAGCATACCATTTCAGAGCTTGAAATCAGGGTTGTTAAGTTTTAAACACTCAGATGATTTTATCTGTCATGTCAAAAATCCCTTTGACATAGTTTTTAAAAATGACTGTCAAAAACTCATATTAGGTTCAAAAGGTTCTGAATATAAATATAACCAATATACAAAGAGATGATTGAGAAAAAAATAAGAACAAAACAAAAGAGATTATATAGATATTGTTTTGCAGCTTAAAGATAAAGTTTTGTTTAGTTTTGTTGTTGAGTCAACATTGCAATGAAACATTAGAATGATTTCATATTCAATAAAATAAAACTATATTCATCAATACAGCCTAAAACAAATTTTAAAACTGATTCTCTTTAAGCATAGATCAATTTAAAATTACAGGTCAAAAGCTAAAAGTTTCCATGACTAATGAACATTTAAATAAAATAACACAAATACCATGTTTACTGGCAAGTATTGGAGAATATTCAAAATATTTCACTGATATAGTACAAGAAAATAACTTTTTCTACTTAAAACTTATTTTCTTTTAAAAACATTTTATTTTTTATCAATAAACGTATAATCATAAAGACTGCCAAGTATGTATTACATCTTAAAATATTATGCTAGCACAATATTCCTGTTTTATAATAATTTTCACATATATTTAGCTTAAAGTTATCTTAAAAGTGCAACCAGATTTAACAATTGCATATTAGAGATCAATCTAGGATAAGTTTTTTGTGAATATTTAAATATATATATATATTTTTTAACTATCTATATACTTTAATTTTAAGCATAAAACTTATTTAAATATACAAAAATAATTGATAATATCAGTAAAAAAGCTATTTAATTCCAAAATTAAAGGGTGAAAGCAAGAAAATATCGTTGTGATTAAGCTTAAACACACTTAAAATAAAAATTTTAAAAGAGCTAAAATTTTTCATTTCTATCCGAAACAAAACATTCGTAATTCTTAACAAAAGATGTCGTTTAAAAGCGATATATGAATTTGTTTACAAAAGATATATTTTTACGAAATGAATATGTTTACAAAAGATATATGAAACTATATACTTACTTTTCTTTGTCAAGCTTTTTATTTTTATTTTTATCTTGTCACATTTTCATGGTCATAGATCACAAAACAACGATGCCGCGTTCTTTGAAATTCCAAATAATCACAGCGTTGCCAAACGATGAATTGCAAGATACAAAATGTCTTCGATATTCCCAACGCCACATAGGGTAAGGATTACCCGCAGAAATACTGCAAAAGTTTGTGCGGTTCCATGGCGTGGTGGGCCAGCGCATGGTCGATCAGTGGAGGTCGATCAGAATTTTATCTGATGGTTTCAAAGAGCAAAGTTGACTGCAATTGTCCAGCAGTGGTCATGCAGTGGTAGGCCATTAGCCAGCAATTCCCCATCATTGCCAGCACCTATCTTGCTGCTGGCCAGCATTTTTCTCTTTGCTGGGAACAATGCATAATTTTGTGCATCCTGGACACCTATAATTAGCTATGCTATATGATTCTATAAAACACATGCAGAAATTAGCAGTTAAAGTGTAGTTACAGCACACAAAAGGTAAGATACTTGGGAGGATTGCGTTTTTTCAAGCTTTCCAAACTCAATTTTTAAGCAGCCAATTGTATTGATTTAATTGAGTATTGAAACACTTTTTTAACAAAGCCACCTCTTACAATGCATATAAAGGCCAAAGACTCTTAAGAAGTGTGCAAATAAAGACAGTTCCCAGTTCAAATTTTTGAGAAATTCTCATGTCATACACAATCTCTTGAACGGTGTGTTAAAATAATATGGATTGAAGCGATGGATTTAAAAATGATGAAAAAATAATTATTTCTATTACTCGCTTGGATATGAAGGAAACAGTTTAAAATTTTATTGACTTCAGAGCTAATGATGCATATTTTAAATGTAAAAACATTTATTATTGATTTTTATATCATTTGATTTTTACAAATGTTCAATATTTACAACCTATTTAAGATTTATTAATTAAAAAATATGAAAATAGTTTTTCATAGGCTACAATATTTAAAAAATCATTTCTGTGCAATCGAAATAGAACTTCAAACTTACAAGCTTGGATGATTGCATGAATGCCATTCTCCATCACAGGTTTTTTTAAACGACAAAAAACTGCTAACATAATTTATATTTCGTCAAGATACTTTACAGAGCTCTGTTTGAATATGAATTGAATATCGTGTAACAATGTACATGAATTTTACTAAAATCAGCACTTAGGTAGCCACGATTTTTTTTTTCTCACTTTACATGGAAAACCAGATGTCCAGTTTGCACATCGTAAAACACGATATTTCTGTAAAAACTGATTGAAAAACGTTTGCGAAGGACATTTCGTTTTTATTTGTAATCCACAATTGAAAGAATTCGCGTATAAAGAAACTAAATATATTCTATTCTTAAGTACTGTTACTCTAATTTTTATATTTCTATAAATTTTACAACGTGTATAATAATAAATATTTTCATTTTAAATCAAATGATCTTTAGTATTTTCTGGAATCCAATGTATTTTATCTATGGGAATAATTGATTTGGGAAATAATGTGTGTTTGCTAGTCGTATTTGTGTTTGCAAATGAAATTTCTAGTTTCCTATCATAAACAGTAGATAATGTTAAAAAAAAAAAAAAAAAAAAAAAAACTTTTTTTGCATTTTTTAGTGTTGGTCTAGTGAATTCGAATATTTTTCCGACTATGTGTACTAATGCAGGTAACAGGTAATGGAAAGTATTATATATTACAAAAATTATTGTTATTACCATTGCTATTTTTTTCCTTTTATTAAATAATGAAATTCCATTTCAATTTCTGAAATTTCTAAATGTGTTGTGATGCACGATTTCATATTCTCGTTCTTTTGTTGGTTATACAATTAATATTTATTCTAGGTTAAAGGAGAAAATAATTACAGTCTAACTTCTTTAAATTTTGAAATTTTTTATATTTTAATATTAAATATAAGGCTAATTTTTATATATAATTTGCCTTAATGCACTTGAATATCTTTAGCAATAGGCATTAGTATGATAGTTTAATGCAATACTTCTTGATTTTAAAAAAATTTTATTACAATAGTCTATAGATTTTTGGCAATTTTAATGATATCTGATTTATACTTGCATTATTAAATTTTATTCTCTCGCTTATAAAGCAAAAGATGAAATAAATTCTCCACTTGATAAATCGAAATAAAAAATGGAATTCCTCAGGGAAGTAATTATAACTTACTTTTTTTCCATTCACCAATTTTTATCAGGTGTGTTCAACAATACACGTTTTTTCACTCAGGCAGCATCTCGTACTTTCGTCATTTATTGATTAGAGATGGTGTTACATTATCATTTACTGATTATGGGAAAAGTTTTTTGAATATTTCTTTCTAATAATGATATAGAATTACCAAACTTTGAAAATGTGCCGTTGATATTAAACGGTTAAAAAAAATCTATTTCATAATCTCATTACCAAAATGAATTTGATATCTTATGGTTTCCTTTATAAGGAATAATCGTATGACATCCTTAATTCAAAATGAATAATATTATTTATGATTAATTATAATAAAATATATTTTTTTATAATTATAATTAATTATAATAAAATATTTGTAATATTAATTATATAAAATATATGTAAAGTTTAAAAAGTTACAAAGAATCTATCACATTAACATAATTAATTTGACATATTATAAATTTCTTTATCAGCAATAATCGTATAGCATCATGAATAATAATAATAATAAATAAACATGTAATATTGACTATATGGAAAACATATCACATTTTATTATTGAAATAAAAATATGTATGGTCAAAGAGACTGAAATACCCCCCCACCAAAAAAAAAAAAAAAAAAAGAAAATCTAAAAACATTTTCACTAGACAAGTTTAATTATTTAATACATGCAAGAAGTAACCTTCTGAAGACTATATAATAAACAAAAATGTATAAAAGAAATTTAACGTGTGAATGTGATTAGTGAACAAAATCTCAGTACACTAGATACGCTGAAAAAAGCTGTAATATAGAAGCATAAACCTAAAGAAATATGTCTGCTTACTAAAATACTATCGGTATTCAGTATAGAAAAGTGTGCAAAACTACAAAACAATTTTTATAAAGCTACAGAAATCAGAAGATTCGCAAAAGAATCTACAAAAGTACAAAAATCTTAATAAAATTATACCTGTAAACCGGGATGCAGTTTCATAAAATGTTATCAGCATTATGTTTCTGAAACCATTCTGAGTAACCTTACATATATTTTGATTTACAGTGTAAATGTGTGTCTGTTACAGGAAATTTTAAAAGCCTTCGGGAATCCTAGATTCCTATAAAAAATTTATTAACTTTACTGATCATTTTTTTACAGTGTACGATGAAAACATGTACATTTACAAATTATTGTAGAAATAATTTATTTTATCTACTTAAATTTATGAATTCTGTTTCGTTATACTCTAGCTTCCGTAATGTAATACTGGCTCATTGTGTATGATTTATCTATACGTATTTATTGTATTTATTCATTGATAATATAGGGGCAATAAATTTTCAAAGATAAACTATTTTACTATTTTAAAATTTCATCAGTAATAGATCACTGTTAGTACTAACATAAAACATAGTTGCAAAATTGGAAATGAACTTATAACAGAAATTATATTGAAAATATCCTCCATATTAACTTTTAACCGTTTTGTTTCTTTGACAGAATCTGCATGTTGTAAATAATAATAATCCACGAAATGCTTGTTTTGCATTGTTATAACTAAATCATTCTGATACATAGGTCAAGAAAACATTACAATAATTGATAATAACGTTTTACCATATTAATATATTTCAATAAAATAATAATAATAATAAGTTGACGTAGTTATGTATGGATTGAAAGAGCAGGAGGCAAAGTTTGTGCAATATATATTATTCGAACATGTCAGGAAAAAAAAAAGATAATTTGCTGAGTTCGGGGGTAGTAATTTCCTAGGAGACGAAAACATGAAAATAAAAACTGCTGGTTCCGAAATCGAAACGCCACAAAATGGTGCCAAAAATCAGAAAATCGAAGTTTCGTATGTCGAAATGAAAAAAAAAAAAAAAAAACCGCAGTTAAAAAAATATATGAAGATTTATATTCTTAAACTTTTCAGTTTTTTAAGAACATATGAATTCACACTTCTTATATAAATTTGAGAGCATAAAATAATTTACTATCGCCTCATTTTCAGGCAAATTAGCTTCGTCAACATGCTAACTAGGACTTTTCAGGTAATTTGTTGTTGTTTTTTTCTTTACTTGTTTCTGAAACAACATTAATTTACATTCGTAATTTGATTTTTTGATTGCCCAATATCTCAAAAGTAAAAATAAAAACAACATTTTTAATTAAATACAAAATTTTAAGTGCTTTTTTTTCCACAATAGGGTTTTTCAAAAAAAAAAGAGCCTCCGAAGTATTCGGCATTTCTTACAAAATATTATGTACAATATATGTGTCTTCTTCAATTTTATCCTAACATACTTCTTTCTTTTAGCAAAATATTTTAAAAAATGAATTTAGATAATTTTCAGAAGGTATCAAGGACGTTAAATAATTTGAATTTGGCATTTTAGCTTATTTGCTTTTCTACGTGTCAATATTTTTGGTAATGTACACTTATGTTGTATCCCAACGCACTACTCGAAGATAATTAATTATTATCTAATTGTATTACCACTGCATGTTCGGGGTTCTTTTTATCCCAGCAGTACACGTAAAGGTATTTGCAATGATATAGAATAAAACTACGCTCGAAAATTGTATTAATATGTGTATGTATATTACAACATATAACCCTAAATAATAGGATTTTTAGAGAAAAATAAAAAGCTTTTAAATATCTTTATTAACAGACGCTTAAAAAGAACTCTTCGAACGCATAATCAAGTTTACGTTGTTTGATTGTGGTTAATACCATTTGGTCAAATGTACTTCGTTTCACTCCGGTTAATCTCCGAAATTTCTCTGTGTCAAGAAATTATTCAGCTGCGTGCAAAGAGTAAATTATTTAAGGAAAAGTTTGAAAAGATAAACTTTTTTTCCCTTACTCCTACTAAAGAAATGATATATCTCCATTCTTAACTAGCCGTCCTCATTTAAATTTTCAATAAGTTGTAAGAATCAAAATTATCTACTAGCAATAATAGCTAAATTAACCCTGCGTTACAAAAAAACAATTTATGGGTCAATTATCAATGAAAACAGATAGAGTTCGTTTATCTATTCACTTCTCATCCCTGCTCTACTCGTTTGAATAATTTACCAATAAGAGTATTCTATTTAAAATAATTAATAACACAACTAATTTAAAATAATTAATAACATCTTTTACATACAATGTTTTTGCAGTATTTTTGGAATGTTCCAATTAGATCTGTACTTAAAATAACGTAGAAAAATAAATAAATAGTATAAAAAATAACGTAATTATAATTTTTTGTGGAAATGAGATTTCTGGGAACATTTTACGCAACGAGAAAAAAAATAACAAGAACAACATATTTTGACCTAAGCATTTTCCACCCTAAATCAAAAAATCTGTAAAATTCTATCTTGAGAAAAGACTAAAAGGAGAGAAATGGATCGGCCTCTAACTTTTCACATTTAAATATTGCGAGAACAATTCTATTAATATTTATTTTTGTCATATAAAGTATAATTTAGATAACTATTTATATTCCAATTATATTTATTTTCTTTAAAAACTGCATTTATAAATTTCATATATTTAACCTATAAAATGTATATCTCAACTTTTTTTTCATTTTACAGGATTAATTATTCTGAACAGTAAAATTTGTATGTAAAGGTTTTGTCTGAAAATATATTTTTATATTTTTAGCGACTCTTTCCTGTAATTTCATATGCTTGAATTTTTGGTAGAAATAATAAAAATAGTTTATGCAAAATCCGCTAAAACTTGTGTGTAAAAATGAACACTGAAAATTTGAAGTTTCGTAACGAAGGCAATAAATATGTATTGCATTTTTTTCTTATTTCCTTTGTCTCAAATTTGTATGACATATTTTGAAATATTTTCCAATTTTACGAAGTTAAAGCATGGATTATTGACGTAATAAAAATAATACGTATTTTGACATGTCTGTACTGTTGGTCATTATTTTCAAGAAAAACATCTGTTTTTGAAAACTAAAGTTTCTTTAAAATAAATTTACAAGACATTAAGCTAATGTTATTTAAAAATATTAATTAGAGTTTGAGATAAAACTAATGAAATAGAAACACAGATAATTGATTAACTGTGTTATTTTTATAAATCGAATAATTTTAGAACTTTTATAACACATAATTGATCAATTAATAGACACCGACTGACTGAACCAGTAATTGATAAATTAAGAATATTTCCGTTTATCATAATTTCTCTTACTATCTGTTTCGCTGATATATAAGTTTCAAACAATGATTTTCTTCGATTTTTAAAAATCTGAATCAAACAGTTAATAGCGCATAATACAGTAAAATTTTGACAAGTTCAAAAAGTAATCAAACCGCGTTAAAATGCATTTAAAAAATTAAATCTTAGCAAGTTATTTAAAAATCTAAATTATATATAGGTGCCATATTTGCATCGTAAATAATATATATATAAGTAAAAACAACAACGACAAGAAAAAAAAAAAAAAAAAAAAAAAAAAACGAATTAATGAGATGTGGCAATCCCTGAACTTTCTTGTATCTTATACATGTTAGTACTTCCTGGAATATTCCACAATAACAACGCCACCGTTTATGTGATTTGCATCAAAATGTAGTGAGCAACAATCCATGTCAACCTATAAGTGAATATGAAGTTTGATGGAAATCTGTGAATTAGTTTCTGAGAAAGAGTATTACAAAATCTCAGAAATAAATCTACATAAAAGCGACACTTACTAAGTGAAGTATACCAAAAATTAATCAAAACCTTTTTTTTTAACCGTTACGAAATGAATCTGAAATTTGGTGGAAATCGATGCATTAGTTCTTGAGTTGTAGCTATTCCGAAGTCGAGAATTATGCAGTATAGCAGCGCCATATGTAGAGAGATTTTCACAGAAAACTGAATAATACTAATGTATATCATGACTAACTGAATCTGAAGTTTTAGAAAAATTCCCGCATTAGTTCTTGGGATAGAACTATTGAGATAATCACCAATCATACGTCAGGCAGTGCCACCTGTTAAAAGATTTGCAACAAAATTTAGTCAGCACTTTTTTATATCAAGGACTAACTAAATCTAAAGTTTTACGAAAATCCGTGTATTAGTTCTCGAGATAGAGCTATTGGGGAATTGTATATTGTGCATTAAAACAGTGCCACTTACTGCACAGTCTATACCAAAAAACTACTCTGCTTGCTGCTCCAGTTTATATCAAGGTCTACCATAATCTAAATTTTTGTAAAGTTCCATGCATAAGCTCTTGAGATAGAACGCCCTCAAAATATTTGTGGATCTGACATTGAGAAATTTCCATTGATCTGACAGAAAAAAAAGTGTAAATCCTTCGAAAATCTTCGAAGGATCTTTAGAAACTTCAAAAACTCTCAGGGATCCAATACTTTCGTCTTGTAAAGATAGAAGGATGTAACAATCATTTGTACAGCGTACATTAAAAAATACTTTCCAATAAAATGTTTACTTACTACACTGGTGTCCTAAAGTTAAACATAATTGGTAATTAAGTAATTATTTTTAAGTAATGAAACAAATATAAATCGAAATGTGGTGAATCTCCAGGTGTGTAAACAAAATAGTACGCGTCATATATTTTCACAAAGAGTTTTCCCCAAAATCAAACAGGGGACCGTCAACAAATTAAAAAATAACTAAGATCTTTTGGATAACCCTGTAGCGGAGATTATCGCTACATATCTTTTCCCCTTCATAAATGCAATAATTATTTCCCTTTAATAAATTCTTTGTTCTATTTTATTTTCCCTTTTCACTATTAAGCCCATTAGTTAAATTAATCCCACATTTAATAGTTAAGTTCTAACTTTCATACTCCCACTAATAGAAGTTAATCTTTTCACCTTTTGGAGCTCTCTGTAGAAAATTAATAATAGAACTTCCTTTCTCACAAATTTTCTGTTGTGTCTGGAAAAACATCTGACCATAGATACCGCACTTATTAACAAAATAAAGAAAGCTCTGGGCTTTGTTCATCATAATCTTTTATCCGTTACATTTTATTAACATCTGCCTTCCACACCCTGTTTTCATTCTCACAATTAATGCTTAAAACTAGAAATACTTTTATCTCTGTTTATCCTGACTGTGCTTTCTTTCTGTTCAATTGCGCATCTGGGTAATATAATTGTGGTCAGCAAAAACTCCAATTTAAGTAACGGCCTGCTTTGCCCTTGTCTACTTCCCAAGCTTAAAATATTTCTGTAACCCTATAAAATATTCGCACATGTGAAAATAATCCGTGGGTTCCCAGACCGCAAATGTAGTCACTGATACTGAACGTGTGGTTTATCAAATGTCGCCAAAATTCTTTGTATGAAAGACTTCTGATGCCTTTTGGCGATAAGGGCTGTGATGTTGTATCACCACTCCACTGATTGCCATCATACAGACAAGATGTAGCTCACTAGAGCTCTGAGAATTCCCCCCCCCTTATGGGGAACCTATTGTCTGTTAATGCTTGCAAAATAAATGCGTCCTAAAATGTAACTCTCTTTTCGGAGTTTTTTTTGTGTGTGCTTCTTTTTGGTAATTCACCTGGGCCTATGAACGAACACCTTTACATAATATCTGGTGCATCTGGCCTTTTTTTTCTCCGGTCAAAAAAAAAAAAAAAAAAAACGCACACACACAGAGACTTTAAAAAAATCATACTTAAAAATCTTCGACGAAAACACGTATGCACCGACGGACGAAAGCACCGACGTACGTCAACGGGTCAAGACTACGCAAAAAAAGGGGCAGCATTCCCCGAAATTCCAAGGCTGTCTGTACTTCACTGTGTGACGTATTTCCCTCCCCGAAACCTGCAGTATTCAATTATGTTTTCTCCTGCACTCAAGAAAGATTGCATATCTCCGTTTTTCTCTCCCTGGGTCTTCAAAAAAACGCGTCGCACCTGCTGTTTTCGCCCTTTTTAAGAAAAGTGCCACTTTCGTTTTCGATGCGTCAGAAATTGACTGGGTCAAGTGTTTCGCTCGTAACGCCAGCTGTTCGTATTACAATATTTCTCTGCAAAAAATGTTTCATCACTCTTCAGCGGTTCCGTTCTGTGTGTAACTAGAGGTATGTTACCGTTCGTATACAGTACATCTATGATACTAATCTACAGAATTACAGAAATGTTTTGTGAAGTGCTCATCGATGTGGAACCCTATTTTGCTGTTTACATGTGTAAATCTACTTTTTGTGTGAAATATGCAACGCGTGTAATAAGCGCATCTCTGATGAAGCTAAAAGTATGTGAAATTTGTGTGGCTGGTGTTTACCAAAAAATGTAGATATCAAATTTATGCGTTACGGGTCGTCGAACCTGTATGCAATTTTATTTTATCTTAAATCGTTGTCAACAACAAAATTACAGTGATAAAGTACGTTCAGTACATTTAGTGTGTGTTTGAGCTGCTCTCGTTCTCTGAAGGTTTAGCCACTGCGTCAAAATTACTGATTTGCATAGTTAGATCTACAACGGCAGTCTACTAATGCTAAGGTTTGCTAGTAAAATGGGTCGTCGCACCCAGTCTTACATATGTTGTAAATGCATAGCAATTCTAGCAAAAAAAAGTGACGTGAACTAAACAAAAAAAAAAGTGACAGAAACATGTTTCAGTACTAGAAGTTTCTATTTAAAAAAAATAATAATAATTACTCAACATAACATAGAAATACATTTTCTTTGTGCTTACAGATAATTCATAATGAAAATAGTTTGTGTTCTTTTTATCAGCTTGAACAGAGAAGATTTTTTTTTAAATTTAAATATAGTGCATTTTTGAAATTTTATGTGTATTAACGTAAACAATATACATTTTAAATTTTAGTATTTAATTTGCACTTTTGAAAGCATTCTTCTCTTTTCATGCTCACTTTTCAAAAGTATTATTATTTTCAATGCATGTTGTTTTAGTATTTATGTGTTGCATACTTAAATATCACAGATTTTTATTATTTTATGTGTCCGCGCTTTAAGGGTTTACTGACTTAACTTGTTATTAAGTAATTGCAATTTGAGATTTCTTTTCTCGTTTTTTACTAAATTTTTGCCATTAAGTTTGCCGGTACCTCCTTAAACAAGCCTTTTGAAACTGTTTAGTTTCTGTTTGTCAGGTAAAAAAAAAGGGGGGAATTGTGGTATTGTTTTTTTGAAGGGTTAAATGTTTTATTTTAAATGCAGTAAATGGTTTAAAAAGTTGGGTTTGCATGTTTTTGTTTGAAAAAAGGTAGTATTCAGTGTCTGCATTTTTGTTGTTTTCTTTCTGTGCTCACAGATTGTATACCCCCCCCCTCATTAAATGTGTCTAGATTATCTCGTAATTTGGCAGGGTTTGCTCTCTGACTAATGCAAAATTTAATTGTTGGTTTGGACTTGCATTTTAGGTTATTTCCCCCAAATTATTAATTTTAATACTGTCGGTTAACAGTCTGATTTGTTTTGGTGCACCTAGTTTATTTATAAATCTTTCTTTTGATTTATATTAGTGCATTTTCCTTTTGGTAAACATCTATGGCTGATATTGAGCTAAAACAAGCTTCAGCTACTTCCCAAACAATGTCAGAGAGAGATAATAAATTTGGGTCTACTTTTGGACAATCACAAGTTTCAGTATCCCCTTTACTTGAATTTTATGAGGAAAATTTAACAAGGTTTTCAGACACAATTATCGCTGAAGCCACAGCATTTTAAAATCAAATAAAACATCAAAGCAACACTGATATACTTTACTCTAATTTTGCAGAACTCAAATTCACAATTCAATGGGATCTAAACATTTTGAAAGAGACCTTTCAAGTACTCAAAGATGAATATGCTAAGGTAAAACACGAAAAAGAAAATTTATTTTTGGTAAATAACAAACTTTTGGAACGTGTACGTGACTTGTCTCAGGAACTAGAAAGTAAAACTAAACCTCACATATCAAATACTCAAAAAGGTATCACTCCTTCGGTTAGTACTGCTTGTTTAAAATCTGTTCAGAATATGTCCACACAGACAGATAACAACCTCATTATCAAATCTCCACACACTACAATACATGAAGGTTGTAATACAAATCCCTCTTTCTCTAGTAATCAACAGGTTAATGAGTTATGTGACAGTAACAATTTTCATCCCAGTATTTTCAGTACCCCTAAGAAAGATAGTACCAATTTTATCCCTGTTGTAATCATGCGTTTGCCTGAAAATTTTAGCATACCTGACATTATTTTGGCTATTTCAAATCTAACTGGTAATTCTTCGCCTCCCATTCAATTTCAAAACAAAATAAAAATAAAGCATTGTAATTTATTTAACTGGATTTTTCTAATGCCATCCCACTTTGCTGAAGTTTTGCTTGCACATAAACATATCATTATTCAGGCCACAATGTTTACTCTTAAAAGGTACATAGATATAAAAAGATGTTTTACATGTCAGAGTCTTTTTCATTTAAGTAAATTCTGCCCTAATGACATAATATGCCCTGTCTGTGCTATGTCACATAAAGACCATAATTGTGTAAACACACCAAAATGCATTAATTGCATGAGGTGCAATGAATCAAGTAATACCCATTTTGACATTCAACATACAGCTTTTTCTCATAACTGCCCAGCTGTCAAGAGATATATAAACATACAAAGACATTCGCTTCATACAACTGAGTCTATTTCAAATGAGAAATAATGTTTTTTCTTTAATTTTCCTGGTCACACATTACATACTAAAGGATGAATTCACTACGCTTTTTTATACATTCTTTATACATTTTGACAGATTTGTTTTTCATTTTTTATAAAACATTTAGTAATTTCTTCCCTCACATTTCCTGTTACACTTTAAATTTTAACAAATTGTCTACACATTAATCTTGTGTACAAAGGTATTGTATTTTTCTTTATTCGGCTATCAAGCGCGCAGATGGTTGAGTAATAGAAAGAAGGCATGTAAGAGTGAAAATTTTGATGCGGGTCGTCAATTTTGTTTTTCACTTGGTTTTGGTTGGTTCGTGTTGGTGTACACAATCATTTTAAACATATTTACTCAATCAAACACACTTTCTTCTCCCTTTAATGTTTTGTTTTGCAGTAACAGGAATGCAGTTAACAGTAACAATATTTCAACTCTATTGTTATACAGGCTACATTTTCCACATTTAATACATTTTTCATGGTGTAGATATTTTTTTGGGGTTCTCAATCAAATTTTAACTTTAAAAGGATTTTTGACAGTACAATTACATTTTTACTTTCCTCAACTTTGAGTTATATATTTTTTTTTCTTTCAACAAGGTCATGTGTTTCTCTCTCGGTCAAGGTATATCAGATACCAGGTCATGTGATTTCTTTTACACTCTTTTTCTCTTTCATGTGTTTTTACACAAGGTCATGTGTTTTTCTCCAGGTCAAGGTATATTAGATACCAGGTCATGTGATTTCTTTTACACACTTTTTTTTCTTTCATGTGTTTTTACACAAGGTCATGTGTTTTTCTCTAGGTCAAGGTATATTAGATGCCAGGTCATGTGATTTCTTTTACACACAATTTTTTTCATGTGTTTTTACACAAGGTCATGTGTTTTTCTCCAGGTCAAGGTATATTAGATACCAGGTCATGTGATTTCTTTTACACACTTTTTTTTCTTTCATGTGTTTTTACACAAGGTCATGTGTTTTTCTCTAGGTCAAGGTATATTAGATACCCGGTCATGTGATTTCTTTTACACACAATTTTTCATGTGTTTTTGCACAAGGTTATGCGATTTCTTACACTATCACATTGTTTTTGTTTTTTTCTATATACACTCAGTCATGTGCAATACACTAGGTCATGTGGTTCTTACATTTTTCTCTTATTTCTCGGGTTGAGGATTGTACATCAATTTCACTTATTTTCTCCAAGCTCGTTCATGATAACACACAACACAGTCATGTCATGTGTTTACATTTTTACACTTTTGTCATGTGATATGAATCCTTCCCTTATTAAATATACAAATTACTGTGTATTAGGTAGTTGAAACCCTCATTCACACAAATATCTTGAATATTTTTTTCTTTTAACACACTTACCGTTAAATTCTCTTCGGTTCATTTTTTTGTTTTCTTTTCGTTAAAAGGCTCACTCTAACACAAAAAAAACAATTGACATTTTTTTTGCAGTTTGTCATGCTCACACTTAACCATTTCATCTCAATTGTTCAAAGTTTTATTTATTCCCTTTACATATTACAGTGATTCAAACGACACTTAGTTCATTTTTGTTTGTCACATTTACATTGCAGGTTATTTGATTTTTTTTTTCACACTACATGTAAATTCCCTTGTTACACTTACCTCTTTTTGTGTAGTGGCAGTACATAAAAAGAAGGTCACTTACTTCACTAATAATTAATTTTCATTACATGCATTTTATCTCAACATTGTAGTTCAACAATAATTACAAATTATTTTGGACAGTCGAATAGAACCATGCAAAAAAAACAAAACAAAAAAAAACCTTGTATCATTCTTATTTTTGAAATATTCCAGTTGTAGTAGCACCTAATCCTGACTATTTGTTTATCTTACCCGGACTGACTGTTTCAATTTATGAGATGGATTACATTTCATCTTATATTTTATTTTATTTTTCTAATTTATCCCCCAAAAGTCGCGAACCGTTCAAAATTGTGCCCTAAGGTTTCACGCCACACCTGTCTTGCGACACATTTCATTTTCACCTTGAATTGGCCTACCAATTCTTTTAGGTTAAATTTTTTATGTGACTTCCAAGCGCGCTCCTTTCGTAGATCAGTGCGATTTTACTGAGGAGCGGGGCGGACTTATATTGTACGCAATATGGGTTCGTCCACTACTCCCTCTTCCCCTAGGGCCGACGTCTTAAACCGAAGCCATAATACTTGTACTTTTTGTACAAGATTAAGGGCTACAACCTTTTTATGAGCATGCCAGTGGCATCTCTTTTTTTTAGTAGTCCTGTGCCTTATGCACAAATTTTCATTTTCAATTTTTTTTAACAACATACATTATTTTTAGAACATATTATTTTAGTTAGTTTTCTTTTATTTTATTTTAAATATATACTATTTCTGTTTTGTGTTTTATAAATATATATTTTTGCTTGCAATTATACCATTTTGATCTCAAAAAAGATCAATTTAAATAGAAGTTATCAAATACTAAGCTAGCAGGTGATCACAAATAAATAAATAAATAAATACTTCTCTCAATTTTCGTTCATGACATAACAAATTATACAGCTGGTACCAGCGCCACAACAAAGAAATTGTATAAAGGATCCGATATGAAGTAAATATTTTGTGGCAATTTTTTTGAACTATTAAGGAGCTCCCTGTCATGATAATTATAAAGATAGATATGGCCATTGTTTTTATTTACATATGCTGCAAGCAAAATAGTACAATCAATCATTTTTGTAGTACTTATATATATATACTTCTATGTTTTTGATATGTGTTTTTGTATATATTTTGGTAGACGGCACTTTCAGTATCTTCAAAATTATGACAATAATAGTATAAAAAAAAACTTTAATACAAGTATAAAGTTTTTTTTGTGGTGGCTGGGGTGAGTTATGTAGCGGAGATTATCGCTACATATCTTTTCCCCTTCATAAATGCAATAATTATTTCCCTTTAATAAATTCTTTGTTCTATTTTATTTTCCCTTTTCACTATTAAGCCCATTAGTTAAATTAATCCCACATTTAATAGTTAAGTTCTAACTTTCATACTCCCACTAATAGAAGTTAATCTTTTCACCTTTTGGAGCTCTCTGTAGAAAATTAATAATAGAACTTCCTTTCTCACAAATTTTCTGCTGTGTCTGTAAAAACATCTGACCATAGATACCGCACTTATTAACAAAAAAAAGAAAGCTCTGGGCTTTGTTCATCATAATCTTTTATCCGTTACATTTTATTAACATCTGCCTTCCACACCCTGTTTTCATTCTCACAATTAATGCTTAAAACTAGAAATACTTTTATCTCTGTTTATCCTGACTGTGCTTTCTTTCTGTTCAATTGCGCATCTGGGTAATATAATTGTGGTCAGCAAAAACTCCAATTTAAGTAACGGCCTGCTTTGCCCTTGTCTACTTCCCAAGCTTAAAATATTTCTGTAACCCTATAAAATATTCGCACATGTGAAAATAATCCGTGGGTTCCCAGACCGCAAATGTAGTCACTGATACTGAACGTGTGGTTTATCAAATGTCGCCAAAATTCTTTGTATGAAAGACTTCTGATGCCTTTTGGCGATAAGGGCTATGATGTTGTATCACCACTCCACTGATTGCCATCATACAGACAAGATGTAGCTCACTAGAGCTCTGAGAATTCCCCCCCCCTTATGGGGACCTACTGTCTGTTAATGCTTGCAAAATAAATGCGTCCTAAAATGTAACTCTCTTTTCGGAGTTTTTTTTGTGTGTGCTTCTTTTTGGTAATTCACCTGGGCCTATGAACGAACACCTCTACAAACCCTGTCAAAACTAATATAGCAAAAGTGTTCAAACTGCACATTGTGATTAATTGGCTTATTGTAATGTACTGTGTTTATTTTTATAAGGATAGCATGTACACTCGTAGAGAAATTAAGGTTTTTCTAAAAACAGTCCTAAATTTTTCTAAGTTTTTTGCTTATAATTTGCAGAGTTCTTATTATAAAATAATGTTCTTTTCTGAAAATATGACAAACATCATTGTACACAATACCCTGTCATCAGAATTTAAAAATAATAAAAATTGTATGAAAAATGAGTATGCTTAGAAAATAATTTTTCATTGCGCATGCGTCAACGATATCAAAATGTCATTTGCATATTGTGTTAGCTAAATGTATAGAGTAACTTCTATAAAAGTTTCAAAAACATAGCTTGAAAATTCTGAAAATGGTCGCCTATAGAATCAACTCAAAATCCATTATTCCTAAAGGAAGCAAAAAAATCAGGGGTTTTACCTAAATATAGTTGTACGTGCAATATTGTGTAGGCACTAAACAATGGAATATGGATACAGCCCCTCATCTTTTTGCTTCATTTAGCGAATAAAGGATTTTGATCTCATTCTATCAACGATAATTTTCAGAATTTTTAAGCTATGTTTTTGAGACTTTCACAAAAGTTGCTCTATACATTTATCTAACATAATATGCAAATGAAATTTTAATAGCGTTCACGCATGCGCAGTAAATAATTATTTAGTAAACCTGCTCATTTGTCATACAATTTTTATTATTTTTTAATTCTGATGACAGGGTATTGTGTACAATGATGTTTGTCATTTTTTTTTTCAAAAAAGAACATTATTTTATATTAAGAACTCTGCAAATTATAAGCAAAAAACTTAGGACTGTTTTTATAAAAACCTTAATTTCCCTACGAGTATACATGCTATCCTTGTAAAAATTAACACAGTACATTACAATAAGCCAATTAATCATAATGTGCAGTTTGAACGCTTTTGCTACATTAGTTTTGACAGGGTTATCCAAAAGATCTTCGTTCTTTTTCAATTTGTTGACGATCCCCTGTTCGATTTCGGGGAAAACTCTTCGCGAAAATATGTGACGCGTACTATTTTGTTTACACACCTGGAGTTTCAGCACATTCCGATTCATATTTCTTTCATTACTTAAAAATAATTACTTAATTACCAATTATGCTTAACTTTTGGATAGCAGTGTATGCTGTTATTACTTTTCTATATAATGTTTGTTAAAACTTCATAGTTTTCTAAGTGGAAGATTACGTATAAATGAACAAGTTGGTAAACTCATAACCATAATGTAATTAAAACCCAAAATACTACTATTAGTATAGATATTAGAAAAAACATAGTATTCCTTGTGGTGTGTATATGATCTATGGATATGTGTGTAACGACTTTGTACGCTATAAACCAATTCAATTAAATATATGCAGTGTGTTTACTCTCAACGGTGGGCAATGGCTGATTTCTAAATCGATAGTCATAGACATATAGTTCCAAATGCAAAAATGCTTTAAAAAGGGTAGATAATTGTTTTTTAAGCGATTTAGGTTTAAAAAGTTTTTATTAAAAATTGACGAAACTTTATTTTTATACGATCCTCGAGTCTTATAAGTGATATTTAGTAAAAAATTTCCATCACTCTAATAAGCGATACAAAAAAGGTCTTATTCATCTGCCACTAAAATTGACCGAGTTATGATTTTTTTTTTTAATTTCATGACTTAAACCATTTTTCTATAATTTAAAACGGAAAAGATCGGCTAAGCTTTGAGGCAACGTGTACTAAGTGCTTAAAGTATTATAAAGGGCGTCCATTTCCAACGCTTTTCAATGGCCAATTCCTAAACCATTTGTCCCAGACATATAAATCCAATTACAAAAATGTTTTAAATGAGGTAAATAAATATTTTTAAGCGATTTAACCGAATGTTACTCCTACAGTATAAGTTTTGCGGTTGTGGTAATTTTAATTAATTAACTCCTAGATTGGTTAAAAAATTGAAGAAGTGAGTTACAAAATGCTTTTTATCGAGAAAATTAAATTTTAAGAAATCGCGAGAAACCTTTAAATACGCCCATTGGTTTTCATTATAAATTTGGAGATTGTAGTGTTACATTAGTGCATATTGATATAGACTGGTAAAGAAAACAAAAGAGATAAGACCGGTTTTGAAATTCACATCCTCAATTGTATTTTTACATACGTTTTATTTTGTATGGAAATGAAGTTGTTTCCTTTCATGATTTTATTTTAAAAAACTGTGTTATTTTAATAAGCTTTTTTTTTACTTACGACTTTATTATGTATGTTTACTTAGTTTAATGTATGTTCGTATGCATTTTTCCTACTTCACTTGTATTCAAATTTTTGTAATTTACTTCCAAATATCCGATCAAGGTTCAAATCGCATACTTATTTATATCCAATAACAATGTAATAGCAATACGGTTTTGGTGCAAACAATTTATTTATTTTATAGGACTACACCAAATTATATTAGGTCAAGTAATCTAATAGAATTTTAAATGTGCATCAGTTTGTAACGATTTGTGACCGTTGTTTTCATAATTTAATTTAACAATATTTGTTTATTTATATTTTTAGTACAAGTTGTATATTTTGCTTTAATATGTAAAGATCAACACACATTTAACCCTTGGCTCTCCTTTATCTCCGCTGCGGAGACATCATTGTCCTTGTAAAATTCGTTTTTGTCATCAGTAATAAAGGAAAATAAAATTTCTCTTATTTAATCAGAGAATTTTTGAAATTGTGTACTAGAAGGAACCTTTTTCTTAAAAAAAGTGGTTCTGGCCAAATAAAATTTGTATAAGAGACGCCGGAGTCCCAAGGATTAAAAAGAATATTGTAAAAATTATTTTATTCTCTACGTTTAATATTGAATTTTACATCTGATGTTTATTTTTCTTTCCAGTAAATTGTGACTGTCCCCTATTTTGCAGCAAAAAAGCTGCTTCAAATTTAAACAGCTATTACTCGGTATGTTTTAGCCTCATACCGAGCTCGGTATGTTGTTAATGGGACTTTTTTTTGTTTTACTTGTTAGAGTAGTGTTAAAAAAGTACTAAATATCAATTATAGGACCGGGGGAAGGTACACAAATTTAATTTTCGTAATTTTTTAATATTTTTTTTACCTAAATCGCTTAAAAATACTTCTTTATCTTTTTAAAAACATTTTTGCACCTGCAACTATAAGTCTACGACTAAAAGTTTAGAAATTAGCCATTGGCCACCATTGAGAGTGTACACACTGTATAGTTTTTTAAAACCCATCTTTAAATAATATTTTGATGAGATAAATCAAATTAAATATCATTAGAAAGAATAAAATGACAAAAGTGTATGGTAGTCATAAATTACCGTTCGGGAAATTCGCCAATAAACGGATCTTGATGAGACATTTTTTGCGGCCCCGTATGTAATACATAGAATTCAAGAACGCATAGTAATATTGAAATAACAATTACATTTAAAAACATATACCACATTTAAAAATTCTCTTTCAACAATTCTTATTTTCAGGTATAAATTCAATTTTAGTTCATTTACTTCTGCAGATAAATTCTAATGCGTGTCCCTGTAAATAAATGGTAAATACTATGCTCACATTGTTCGTTTGTACGAATATTTTACTACACCCCAGTTACAAATAGTAATTCCAATATATTGAAAACAGTGTAATATCTATTAAGTACTTTGATAATGGCTTTTTCTCAGTACACCGCAATGTAACAGAATTGTCCTGAATGTAGATCAAAGAAGGCAAACATTTTCGCATCCATGTTTTTTTTTTTTTTTTTTTTTTTTTTTTTTTTTAAGCTATATAATACGCGATCCTGCTATACCAACAATGAAAAATTTTAATGCATCAAAAAATAAGGAATTAAAATTTTTTTAGCATTAAAGAATAAAGATGGCAGTTGATGGTATACTTTAGATGTTATAGAAATTCTTTTTAAATGTAAGATATTTGAAAGCAGTCTCCAATAAGGTTCTTCATTTTTATGTTTGAATACACAGAATGCTATATTCACATTTAACATCTTATAAAAAATAACTTTTGAACTGTTTTTAATGTCACGGTAAAATTCTTTAGGTAATGTCCTTTTTACCAGTTAAAAGCATTATATAAAAAATGTTTTAAAAAGCAAAAATTATAATTAAATTCAAACGCAAATTGCAAAATACTTTCTCGAACTCTGTACAGTGTGCCCGATAAAGTTTTTTGTCACCGCAATAATTTCTTTATGGCAAGATGTATTGTCATAAAATTGAGGTCTAGGTACATTGAAGTTTTATTGCAATACCAAATGAAACCGCCTACAGCGCCACAGAATCGCAAGTGGCGCCAGTGAATAGCTGCGGAGTGATCATTACTATCTTGAAATCGGAAGCAGATAGGAATAAACATGATATACAAAAAAACAAGAGTATGAGCGGTTTATTACGTAAAGAAACTTTGTGGCCATTAATACGAAGGACAGATAGTTTATAATGTACATTTGTTTTTAAAGTGATTTATTACATTATAATTTTACGAACTCCAAATGGAATGGAAAAAAATATATTTTGGACAAATGCGACTCTAGATGGGCGTTTCAGATGTGGGCAGTTGAAACATCTTGAATAAGGGTATAATATTACAGCTATTTTTTTCTGTTTGATTCTAAGATCGTTTTCTTACGTCACGGTGTAGAAAATCACGAAAAAAGAAACGCGTATTTTAACCATGCTGTTATTCGCAGTAATGTGCCTTTTTAAAGCCACAAAGTGTTTTCTATTCTAAATTGATGACGTCCTACGACTTTGTTAATGCGTTTTTCCCTTACTTGTATCCGTTTTTGAGCCAGCTAACTCCGAAATTTTTTACCAAGAGGTACTCTAGAAAGTTTCATTTTGTTGCTCATGGCTTACTTTATTATACATAGATTTCAATTTTGTAGCTATAGCTGTTTGCGTTTTGAAATTTTTGGAAAGATAAATAACTGCAGCAAACATAATCTATATCTACAAATATTGATATCTTAATTTATTGTTATTGTTATTTTGTATAAGGCTGAAAGTAGACATACCACTGGAAGTGCTAAAATGTTGTGGTGGCCGAGAGCAGGCATGTGAGTGGAACTTAATAAAATTTATCGGCTGAGAATACACTTGCGCTCGCAAAGTATTGACTGTGTTGTCGAGAGAATATATGCACTATTAACCCGAGAATAATCGCGACTTATTTCACAACATCATTAGTCGCGCTCGGTCTTTTCGCCGCTGTCCTCCCACATACAAAATGTAAAATAAGTTATATTTTTTCCCATAATATACGAATATAACATTTGAATGAAGATATAAATTTGCAGTTTTCTTAAGCTGCGCATTTTATTCATGAGATTTGGAGTAATAGGAAAAAGGAACTGACATTAGAGATTGTTACGTAGCCTTTTTTGCTAAATTAAACTTTGTTTCTAAAACTTTATTCGAAGGAAAAACAGAAATAACCTGTTACATCACTAAGGGGATCAAGAAATTTTTAAAGTCAGCTACATGGTTGATCTCCATTGTATTTGTAATGTGATACGAGTTAGGAGAAGATTAGTTATATCGGCGGCAAAAAGACCGACACGCGACTACTATCGAGATAATTATTTGCAGCAAACTCACTAAACATCTGATCACTTTTATAGAAGACGCTTACAAATCTTTAATTTAACTTTTTCTCAAACGACAGTTTTTAGCAAATTTTTAAGAGTTGTATCTCCTAAATAAGTGGGAAGTCATTTGTTTTCCACATTTGTTTCTCACATCATTTGTTGTGAGAAATCATTTGCTAAGTATTTATGTTTGTTTATATTAATGCTATTTGAAGAGATTTAACATTTAAAGTTCAAATGGAAAGATGATAATTGAACGATAGGATCATATATTTAAAATTAAGGAGTCTTCTATTTGCAACTATGCAATAAAGCTTCAAGCGGCAAAATTTTCAAAACAGTACAGTTAAAATTATGTGTACAATTGGGTGCTATATTTCATATAGTGGAATTTCTCGGCATTTCATTTCAGTAAATTTTTATTCGACACAAATGATATTTTTCGATGCTCTTTTTCAGAAAATGAAATTTTGGGAAATCAGAAAAAAACATTTATCTGAGTCTAATTCATTGAAAAGAAATATTTTATAGTAGAAGGATAAAATTATTTTTCTTATTGTAGTGTTTTTATTCGCATGTTTACAAGAAAAATTGCATTGACAGAAAAAACACAGTTTTAAAATTTTGATTAAGCCGGCTTTCGAAACACATAGCCATACCCACACACAGATACATACATATATACATCCAAGTGTAAATAGATAGATTGATAGATAGTTACCCCACTAAAAATAATCTTAAGTTTAGAAATCAAAACTGTCTTCAGAAAGTCTATAGGAATCTGAAGAAAGTTTGGAGATTTAGCTTTATGTTAAAAATATCTGCAGAACTTTTACTGATATTCTTATAAATATCTTCAAAATGGGCAAAATACCTACGGATTTCCTACGGAATTTTGAGCCAAATATCTACAGATTTTCTACACATTTTTTTAGTGGGGTATATAGTTAGGCACACATAGATAGATATTTAAAATTATACATGCTTTTACATTTATAGAAAAAAATAGTTTACATAAAAATAAAAATAATGTATATGTACAGGTATTAAATTTTGAAACGTGCAGTCCTTTCGGGAAAATTTTAATTTAATTCAGTGCATCAATATCTTATGAAAAAAATACACAATAATAGGAATTAAACTACTTATAAAATCTATATTAAACTAAATAAGAACTCTTTTTCAGGGAA
This sequence comes from Maratus speculifer, assembly GCA_964019185.1. Classification (NCBI taxonomy): domain Eukaryota; kingdom Metazoa; phylum Arthropoda; class Arachnida; order Araneae; family Salticidae; genus Maratus; species Maratus speculifer. The sequence continues at coordinate 255,876,067 of OZ025297.1, forward strand.
AATAATCAACAATTTCATTTAAATTTAAGTTTCAATTGGTTAACAAAGACCGAGAGCGGAAACATAGCAGCACTAGCTATCTAGTATGATGCAAAATAGGGTGGAGCGAAAAAAATTTTTTTTGGAAAATCAAAAACGGGTAGGTGCCAAAAGTTGCCTTTATACTAGTACATCAACTGCGTGAAATTTTACCGCTGAAAAAAAATGGCTTGAGTCTGCGCTTTTGCTCCAAAAATCGAAATTTTGGGTAAAATTTGTCATTTTTTGACATGTTTTCAAAAAAATTAAAAAATTCCTACAGATCTGGTTAGTATTTAAAAGTGTTGCTTAGACCTTTATATTTATCTGTTTAAATATTTAAACTATAAAACAATATCTGTAGTCTGTATAATTGGAGCAAATCTGACAACTTTTTGTGAAAAATCAGCGTTAACCTCTCTATTGGAGCATACAACGAAATGTTCTTTTGAATGCATTTCTTACCTAGCTGCTTTCAAAACTACTGTGCATATAACTCATAGAGGTGGTTGCATTATTCCACCCGTCTCAACCACCCAATCATCTAGGCCCAGTGTTTTATTTATGTATTGAATTGTTATTTTTTTTCCGAAGACGAGTATAAGTTTTCTATATATCAAAGTAATTTAAGTCTTCTTTGTATTCACAGACTTTGGATGATTTGGATCATGCTGGTGTGACCTGCTGCACGTATATCTTTATACCATGTATAACAGAAGAGAAGCTGAGTAATGTATTGGGTATGTTCTTAATTGAACCTAGTCAGCAGTCTATTATCTTCATTAAAATTTCATGCAATTGGTACATTATGATTGGAAGTTTTGTTATCACAGCATTCTTTCAATCATGAGATACATAGAATTCTGATTTAAGATCCTTTCTCATGTATATATATATATATATATATATATATTTAGGACAACTGTAAAAATCGCAAAGACTTAACTTTGAAGATGAATATTTATAATTGAAAAAATTATATGCATATTTCTGAGAAGAACGTTCTTAACATTTAAGTAAAAGAAACATGTTGAATCAACTGCAAACGTATCATTTTCTTAATGATATTTGCTTGTTAACTTACGGTTATCAATAAAAATCTCATTAACGAAAATAAAACTAGTTTACGAATAAATAATTTCAATATCCTGATTTTTTAGAAAAATATATTCTGCTAAAGTTTTTTTTTTCATATTATTTTTCTCACATGATTCGAAATCACGCAAATAATTCCAATTTAATTAATCCCAAGACGTATCGATTGACGGAAGAATAAATTTATATCAATTGAATCAAAAACGAATGTGACTGCTAAAAAATATTTATGTGTACTCATAACAAAATTATTTCGACTAGTTATCTTTTTTATATAAATTGCATCATAAAAAAAAGGTTGTTCAGTTAGAAAGAAACTTAATGCTGCTACGTGTACTTATTTTTTTTTATTTTTATTTTTTTTTGTTTTTTGCTATATATTTTAATGTACTGTATATTATTTGACTATAATTTCTTCTTGCATTTATTTCTTGAATAAATTGAAGTATTATACATACTCTTATAAATTAACTGGAATTGAAATTCGCTGATACGTGGCAAATTTTTTTAAAGAAAATTTCTCTTACGTGAGTAATCAAATGCATCTTGAATTTTTTCTTGCATTGCAGTCATCAGATAAACGCTCACAGATCTTTGCACCAGAATGAAAATTTTAAATTTTAGACTTTTAAACTTAAACTACAGTTGATTATGTATGTTGACTGTGTTGATTACGTGTAAGGAAACAAAATGTATGTATGAAAGGAAATGTTATGCAAAAAATAAAAAAAGGACTTTTATTTTTGAATGATTCTATATTTTATTCCCTTTTCCAATGGACAGTTCATACTTAAAAAAAAATTATCTAAAATTACCGAAGTTACCCGGATTCGTGTAAATAATATTAAACAAGTTCAAAATTTATATTATTTGTTTTTATTATTATTAAATTTATATCAAAATGTTGATATTTAGGCTAAAAAACGCTCGTAAAAATGTTTTATTATTATTATTATTATTATTATTATTATTATTATTATTATTATTATTATTATTATTATTATTATTATTATTATTATTATTATTATTTGGATCATAGTTTTTGTCTTCGGTCGAGAATGGGTTTTGTGGCGTCAGCAATTCATATTTATTATGAATGGTCCAGAAATATCAATGTTTAATCATTGCGTACGCAATATATATCACTGTTATTATGTAGGCCCCGTTTTAAGCATCATAAAAATAATATTTATATTGATTTTTTTTAATTCAGTGGGAAATATTCAAACATTTTACTTTGGTCAATATATGACTGCAATTTAAGTTTTTAAATTCTTTATATTTACAGGAATTCCCAATTGAATAGGAAAACGAATACTAATGATTAATCCATTGTGTACGCAATATATGGCTCTGTTACTATGTAAGCAACGTTTTAAACATCATAAAAATAATATTTTTAGTGATTTTTATTAGTTCAGTGGGAAACATTCAAACAATTCGCTTTGCGCAATGGATGATCGCAATTTAAGTTTTTAAATTCTTTATATTTAGAGGAATTTCCAATTGAATAAAAAAATGAACTGTCGTCAAAAAAGAAACTAAAAAAAGTTACAAAATGAGTAGATCCAAAATATCAGATGTGAAGCAAACTGAATGCAAATAATGACGTCATATGAGAGATCATTTTTTAAAGCAAAAAAAAAAAAAAAAAAAAAAAAAAAAAAAAAAAAAAAAAAAAAAACGAAGTTTGACTATCAAACCCAATTCTTACGAAATGCGCTACCATAACGAGAAAGGAAATAATTTTATGCTGAACCGAATGATTGGAAAAAAAAACCCTGTTTAATAAAAAATATTTATCAGACAAAAATTTCAGCCTTTGAAAAGATCATTTATATATGATTGTTAAAACTTATTAAATTACTTTTTTTGCGTATGTTTGTTCAATAATGAGTAACAAACAAACAAACAAAAAATAAATTTTGACGATATAATTTGGAATTTTGGCCAAACAAAAAGTGTTAAAACATTGAATCTTACAAGTGGCAGATACAGAGTGATAAATTCTATTTCAGCGTAATCTTTTAGTTCAAACATAAACATTGTATAACAATTTTGATAAAATATATAGGTATCTACACAACTGCCAATTCTCCCTTTTATTGGGCCCGGGAATGTTTAATAAAAATGTATAACTTTTTTATGGCGATGTGAAATGATAAAATTTACCATAGAATCCCACCCCCCCCCCCCCTAAAAAAAGGGAGATTTTGGCAGTTGTGTATCTAGTACTAAAAGAAATATGACAACGCCCATTTGTTATTTTTATGAGAATTTCCAACAAAAGTTTACAAATAATTTTACCATTTTATTTTAAAATATAATTAAGTTAAAAAAGTGATATATTCAGTTAAATAGGTCTCTTTTCAAATAAGAGAATTTATGTATGCTTTGTGAAAAAAAAAATATCTGTCTATATATTAAATAAAAAAAAATATATTACACTTGTGATAGGAGTTTCACAAGAATAAAAGCATAATACTTTTGGTTACTAATTGGATATATTTCATGACAGTAGAGCACGATGGTATTTAACAGGTTTCATCAATTTTTATCTTAATCATATTTTTTTTAAATAAAATAACTGGAAGTATTTATGAAAATTTACTCGGATTTTGAAAATGATAACAGTGGGCGTTCTATATAATTTCTTCATAATCTTTTTCGTCGTCAGCACCTTCAAAATAATAAAAAAATTATTTTTATCATCCGAACATTATGGAATTTTAATCCATTTTAAATTATTGTATACAAGTATACTTTAAAACATTGTGAAATAAAAGTAAGAATATTTAGTAGTGAATGAGTGAGCCGAAGGAGCAAAATCCGCCCCGAAACTGGGCGCAATTTAAATTGTCACCGAAAATGTCAATGATTTGTTTTTTATTAAATACTTCTACTATTCCGAACATTTTAAATTTTTTTCCAGCCAATGTAAATCAGGTCTTCAGAGATTCTGAAAAAAATGCTCGCACATCAAAGAGAAAAGTGTCTTTTTTGTGTGTGTGAATTTCTAACTCTAATGATCAGCTCTACAAACAGTGTTAATCAAGAAAAAAAAAGAAAAAGAAAAAAAAAAGTTCGATTATGATTTTTTCTTTAAGTGTTTCAAAAGATGCATATAATTTTAATTACTTGCATCTTTTAAGACAATTAAGCAAACATTTAAAATTGTGGTTTTTTTTCGTATCTTAATAATTTTGGTCGATGAGTGCTGAAATATTCAGAAGAAGAAAATAAAATAATTTGTTCCATAGCTTCTATGCTCTAAAGACCTGTCGAGCTGGGAGTTACGGTTTGGAAAACTGTTACCAAAAATTTTTAAGAAATTTTTAATTATACATTAGCTAATAATTCTGTAAGTTCTGCAGCACGGGATAACCTATCAATTGACACTAGCTTTCTTATCCCTTGTTTCTAAGTTTAAAAAAGAAGTAAAGTAAATAAAAATCCAATGTTTGAAAATGAAATAATTTTTGACAAATAAAGAATAATATTTTTAATTTATGGTATAGTAAAGAAACAAAAAAAAACTATTTTGAGATTTATAAATGAATTGTCGAAAAATCTGTATCGATATCACAGTTCAATTTACAAGTTTTTTTTTTTTTTTTTTTTTTTTTTTTTTTTTTTTTTTTTGGGGGGGGGGGGGGTAATTGGTTGAGAATTCTTTTTGTAAGAGGAGAGGAAGTTCTAAAAAATATTTACAGATAAAGGTAGTTATTGTTCAGGTATAAGAATGCTCATAGTGATTTTAATGACTTTGAAAAATAAGTTGGTTATCTTCTATAAATTAAAAGTCTGAAATCAGGTACATCTCAACCCCAATTAACCTCATCTAAACTGTAAGAGTTGTACCCGTGGTATTTTTCTCTCGCCATCAATGAATGACAGTAATACATGTACTTTCACATAGGGAAATCTTATTTTATTTGTATAAAAAGAGAAAATGTTAAATATGACGTACATTTTCTTTGAAATTTAAATGTATCTTTTTGCTTTCTCACACTTTTTTACGAGCAGTTTTTATTGAATACTTAGTAGGTTATCCTAAATGAAAGGTCTTACATAAATTTTAAATAGTAGGAACTCGCTTATGAAATTAGACAGCATGAAAAGCATCAATATATATATATACACTATATGGCCATTGATTATTGGACACTTGCGATTTTAGACATTTTGTTAAATATCTAGAAAAATACATAAAGAATCATCTCGAAACTCTTAGTGTATAAATATAATAGTATGTGTCATACATCTCTGGGAAGATTTTTTACCAAAACTCCATAGGGGACCGTCAAGTAATTATAAAAGAATGAATATCTTTTGAATAACCCTGTCAAAACTAATGTAGCAAAAGCGCTCAAACTCTAGATTATGATTGAATGCCTTATCGTAATACATTGTGTTCATTTTTATGAAAATAGCATGCATACTCGCAGAGTAATTAAGGTTTTTATAAAAATGGTCCCTAATTTTTCCAAATTTTTTTCCTTATAATTTTCAGAGTTCTTAATATAAAATAATATTTTTTTCAGAAAATATGACAAACAACATTGCACACAGTACCCTGTAATCAGAATTAAAAAATAATGAAAATTGTATATAAAATGAGTTGGTTTACTAAATAATTTTTTACTGCGCATGCGTCAACGATATCAAAATTTCATTTGCATATTATGTTAGCTAAATGTATGGAGCAACTTTTGTGAAAGTCGCAAAATTATAACTTGAAAATTCTGAAAATAATCGTCAATTGAATAAGTTGAAAATCCGTTATTCTCAAAATGAAGCAAAAACAAGAAGGGTTGTATCCATATATTCATTGATTAGTGTCAATATAGAATACACAATATGGGGTGTACTACTACATTTGGATAAAATCCCTCATTTTTTTGCTTCATTTTGGAAACAACGGATTTTGTCCTTTTTCTATAGACGATTACTTTCAGAATTTTCAAGCTATGATTTTGAGACTTTTACAAAAGTTGCTCTATACATTTAACTAACATAATATGCAAATGAAATTTTGATATCTTTGACGCATGCGCAGTAAAAAATTATTTAGTAAACCTACCAATTTTTCATACAATTTTCATTATTTTTTTAATTCTGATTACAGGGTACTGTGTGCAATGTTGTTTGTCATATTTTCTGAAAAAAAATATTATTTTATATTAAGAACTCTGAAAATTATAAGGGAAAAACTTGGAAAAATTTGGGACCATTTTTATAAAAACCTTAATTACTATGCGAGTATGCATGCTATTTGCATAAAAATGAACACAGTGTATTACAATAAGGCATTCAATCATAATCTAGAGTTTGAGCGCTTTTGCTACATTAGTTTGACAGGGTTATTCAAAAGATATTCATTCTTTTTTAATTTGTTGACGGTCCCCTAGGGAGTTTCGGTAAAAAATCTTCACGGAGATGTATGACGTATACTATTATATTTATACACTAAGAGTTTCGAGATGATTCCTCATGTATTTTTCTAGATATTTAGTAAAATGTCTAAAATCGCAAGTGCGCAATAATCAATGGCCATATAGTGTATATATATATACCGGGTTTCCCAAAAATGACTGATGGATTTTAAAATTCAATAATTTGCAAACAGTGACAGCTATTTAAAAAAAATTGCAGGAGGGTTATGAATAATGTCAGAATGAGATTTATATGAGAGTGAGAATGAGATTTATATTATGTAATGAGTTTTTTTACCGTAATTTTTTTTTAGTTCGAATTTCAAACTATAGGCTGTGCTGACGGCGATTTAAGGCCAGGTCGACGCCTCACTCAGCATTGATCACCTAGCCTTCAATCGCCGTCAGCGCCACCTATTGTTTGAAATTCGAACTAAAATAAAAAATTACCGTAAAAAAAAAAAAAAAAAAAAAAAAAAAAAACTCCTTACATTATACATCACCCTCTTGCAATTTTTTTTTTTTTTTTCAAATAGCTGTCACCGTTTGAAAGTTATTGAATTTTAAAGTCCATCAGTCAATTTTGAGGTACCCGGTATATATATATACATATTTAAGTAATTGTTAAAATTATAATATATTAGTTATTTTTTATTCTACTTAACAAAAATACAAATAGAATACAAATCATTTTCATCGTGTATAGTTACATTAAAATGTATTCTTAAAAAAACACATGGTGTAGTCTTTAAAAAATTTTTATAAAGCAAAACTATAACTGTTTAAGTATTATTAACTTGAATTTATGAAGAGATAATTGTATATTTTTTGCTATTAATTTCTTAACGAGTTAATCCAAATACAGGATTTTTATAAGATGAAATAATATGGAAATGCAAAATTAATTTATAATATTACATTATCCATTAAATTGTGGGTTTAATCTATAATGCTTTCTAGTAAATTTATTTTATATATATTTATGCATATAACAACTTCGTTTTTTTTAAACAAATAATTACATCCTAATCTCTTAAATATTATACATTTTAATACAAAAAATAATGTAACAAAATGTATTCTACATTTTTCTGTAATTTTTCTCATATTCTAAAATATTTTTGCAAAATAAAATGTACACAGTCAATGTAGAAAATAGTATGTTTTGTAAAAAATAACATTACAATACATATGGATTAAAATTGGGAAAAAATAGATTTTCAATGCATTACTCCAATAAAGAGGAATGTAACTGTATTTTTTACAAAAAATGTAATCCTATTAAATTTGAAAAAGAGTATAAAAGTAGTACAAATATATAATTTTTTGTGCAATTGATTTTTCATAAAAATCATAGAAATGCATATACAGGGTGAGTCATAAATATCGAAACAATAGGCTATCTCCTTAAATATTGCCCCTAGACCCATACTTCCAATTGCAAAGTTTCATCAAAAAAGGTAAATTTTTTGATAAGATAACTTGCAACTCCATGGGGGGTCTATTTTAAAAAATACGAAAATTAAATTTTTATACGACCCCCAGAGAATAAAACTTCCAATTAGAAAATTTTTCCTTATCCTCTTCTGAATCGAACAAAAAAAAATTCATCTCGATATCTGCAAATCCCTGGATGATATTAAAATCCAAAATTTTTCAAAATTCGTGACTTACACCACTTTAGCATACATCTGAGTGCAGCGATATCAGTTCATTTGAAATACAATTTAGGGATCGACCATTAATTTACGCATTGTTAACTGTAGACCCAAGACAATACTTTAACTTTTAAATATAAAATAAAAGTGTATAGCTTTTTGCTTTAAACTTCCTCGACATATGCTAGATGTCTGCAATATCTCGAGCTTGGCGCCAGGCTCGTAATTGGCACGACCCATTGGCCGGACCGTCTTATTAAACACTTATTAAAAGTGTTATTAAATTAAGTGATATTAATTAAACTCTCATTAACCGTGTCTTTAAAACTTATTGCCGCAGGCAATAAGTTTAGTAAAAATAGTAATAGCGATAATGACCCTTCTATTAACTGGATCATATGGAATATATTTTAATGTTATTGTACATTTTAATGTTAATGGAAATATATTTTAATAAATTACTTAGAATTTTTTTCAAAAATCTAGTTTGTACTATTCAGCTTCAAAATTTATGTGGTTTTAAACATATTTTTACTTTTTTCTATCTTTACAAGAGTATTGGATTCATGAAAATTTTGAATTCCGGTTATCGACGGATTCACACGTTTTAGGGCTCAGAGATACTGAAAAACATGTTTTTACAAAATGTCTGTCTGTGAGTCACTGCTTCTGTATCTCTGTATATGATATACATTTTGTGAGCGCGCTATCTCAAGAACTAATACACAAAATTTAATAAAAAATTATATTTACTTAGTTCTTGATATAGATTGATGCTGATTAGTTTTTCGTGTGAATCGCTTAACAGTTGACCCTACTGTAAAGGCTTTTGTGCGATTTCTGCGATCGCTGTATCTCCAGAATGCAAGGAATATCATCAATCTTCAGATTCAGTTATTCCTTGACATGAATTGATGTTATTTATATTTTGTTGTATCTGGCTCCACGAGAGGCGCTGCAACACTGAATTTGTTACGATTTCTGCAATAGCTCTACTTTAAGAACTAATGCAGGAATTTCCATAAAAATCAGATGCAGTTACTTCTTGACATGAATTGGTTTTGTTTACGTTTTTGTATAAATCAGCTTTCGGATGACGTTTTCATAATGAATTTTGTATAGTTTACACGATTTCAGTGATATCTTGTACTAATCCACGGAATTTTGTATCTTTAGAGTCCTCCGATTGCTACATCCAAGTAGTTTATTTATTCCAAATGGCATTAAAAAAAATATTTATTCGAATGTTAAAGTCGAAGAGTATAACGTTTCTGTTACGTATTTTTTTATGCTAAGCTCCCACTAATATTTCATTCTAAGTGTATTTAATTGATCAAGGTTTAATGCGTTCGAACCAAACATCATTTAAGAAATTCACTTGAATAATTTCAACTTAAAACGTTTAAATGAAATATGCCGAAGATTCATTAAACACCTGTTCTTGTTTTAAAAAGATAACTGATTCGCAAGTTAAACAAAATTTAAAATGTATTTGTATTTGAACTGAAAACTGTATGTTAAACTCTAAAAAATGAAAAAAAAAAAAAAAAAGCGCTGCGGCCTTTGAGTCCGCTTACAGCGGTTAACACGTTGGGGATTTTTTTTTCCGTCCAATTATCTGCAATAGGAAATACAGGGTTCGAAAAAAACCACGGAAAACTTCGAACGGTTAGGCCGATGGTTGCGATTGGGTTCGAACCCAGTACCTACTGTCTACCAGTTTGGAGGCCCGTAATTAGAGACATCTTTTACGCATCGTATAGTGGCAATTTTAACAAGAAAAATATGCAGTTGACAGGGATAAAACAATGAAAAAAATTGAAGTCGGCGTGATAAAAAAAATTAAGTTTAAATAAGCTGACTCATTTAAATAGTAATTAAAGAAGGTGAAAATGGCAAAACTTAAACAAAATCTGAAATCGAAACTACACAAGAAGGAGTTAATCACCTAGACACTTTTAAAAAAAGCATTTAAACGTTAGGAGCCAATCTTTGTTTAAAACTAAATGCACTTTTCTTCATCAGATGTTTTTATTTCAGTATTTCTCATTTTTAAACTTACATCATAAGTCAGTAACCGTTGATTACGGTAACAATTCAATAGTTTTTTAACACCTCAATAAAAAAAAAAAAAAAAAAAAAAAAAAAAAAAAAAAAAAAAAAAAAGCCGAAAGATGTTTTTACCTCAGAAAATTTACTTTTAAAAATATGATTTGTTCACAAAAAATTCCATCTTTTTTTAAATTGCTATTTTAAATACTTTTATTTTTTTAAATATTATTTAAAATGCTGAATCAAATTGAAAATTAAACATTTTCATTTAATTAAAAGAAAAAAATTCAACGCGACAAATAATATTTTGAGTTATGACAATTTTAATTTACTCTAAATTTTTTGAAAAAAAAAAAATTATTAAGAAAGCTTATGATGTGATAGTGCTTACAAATTATGTGGTTAACCATCAAAAAACATTCAAAATTCAAACTCTATAAATAAATAAATAAAATAAATGTTTCCTGGACAACATACAGCAACATTGTTTCTTCAATTACACGCATTTCAATTTGTGTCTGATCCCTTGAAACCTCACGATTTATTAAAATTGTCATAACTCTCTGAGTTTTGGAGATATCAAGATGGATTTTTTTTTGTTCAATTCAGGAATGGATAAGGAAAATTTTTCTAATTGGAAGTTTTATCCTCTGGGGGCCGTATAAAAATTTAATTTTTGTATTTTTTAAAATAGACCCCCCATGGAGTTGCAACTTATCTTATCAAAAAATTTACCCTTTTTGGTAAAACTTTGCAATTGGAAGTATGGGTCTAGGGGCAATATGTAAGGAGATAGCCTATTGTTTCGATATTTATGACTCACCCTGTATATATATATATATATATATATATATATATATATGTGTGTGTGTGTGTGCGTGTGTGAATGGTGCATCAAAATATTACTCATTTCAAACCAAAGTATTTTTTAGTAGAAAAATACATCCTAAATTATCCTCTAATCTTTATATTTTACAAAAATAATTTTGTTTTTTCAGACATTAATATACATGTCTTTTGCTGTTGTTGATTTTTTTTTATAATAATATTTTTTAACATTATCTAGTATGTTTTTGATTGGAAAGAATTAATATGGCTTTTTTTAAGCATTTCAGACTTTTAAATTTATTTTAAACATTTTTTTCTTTTAAAAATATTTTTTATTTATATCCTTACATTTTTTTTTATTTTGAAAGTAGTCATATTTTTAAATTTTATTTAAAATACTTTACTTTAATACACTTAATGTTATCAAAACATTTTAATATTCTTCTTTTAAACTTAAATGAATTGGTGCCGACATTTATGCTAAGATTTTCATATTTGTAAATTAGCAATATTGTTTTATTAATTTAAGAAAAAAAATGTATTCAAATACATAATATTAAACAAAATGTTGTGGGTGATTTCGAATAACACTTATCCGCCCCGCTTTTTAAAATTATTACTGCTCATTTAAAGTTCAACTCTTTCCGGTGGTATTCTATTCAGTAGATAATTTTTTTCATTAACTGAAAAAATACAAATATTATTCAAATTGTTTGTAACTTGCACTATTCCATTAAAATGTACACAAAAAAACACTTTATTTTGTGACACGATTTACTTTGAATATTTATTTATTTTGTTTTTCATATTAAAGTGAAATTATAAGTCTTTATATTTTATTTTTTTTATTTTTTTATTTCTTTTTTTAAATCATCTTTAACCTTATCAGTCCTGATTTAGCTTATACGAGACACTAAATAGCACTCTTTAAATAGATTTATATGCTTCTAAAATTGTCAAAATTAGTTTCTTTTTAATAAATACTTGCATGTCATAGCCATTGATTTATAAACTGGCACATCTTTGGAGAAATTTTACTCTCAATTTAAATTGCTTTTGTGGTCTCGTGTGATAATCAGGACCGAGAAGGCTTATCAGATATTTATGTCTATTAATTTTTAGAAAATAATTATTACGAGGCTTCTAAACTATGTAAGTACGTAGCTCCTATAATCATCAATTCGTCTGTCCGCTTCTTACTATCTATAAACTATACAACCAAATGAGTAAAAATTTAATATATGTAATCGATGTTTAATTATTTTGTCAAATTATTTCTAATTCTATAATAATTGAATTGAAATTTGAAAAGATATTAATAAAAAAAATTCTTATTTCTAATAAAACCTGTAAACGCAATTAATTCAATGATAGCCCGCGATAGGAAACGGTTCTAAATCGCCGTATTAATTACGAAATGTTTAAGAGGTAGTCATATTATTTCCGTATTAGTAAATTTATTGCATATAATCGCAATAAATATTTTTTCCATTTATTTATATATTAAATAGGTGCAGCAGCTACTGCAGAAAGACTTTTGTATAATGACGTTTTTATAATAACTTTTCTTTTCACAAACTTAATCCTACCAAAGAACAAATTGTTTCACTTTTGAATCTGTTAAAACAGGGATTTGTTTCGTTGCTTTACTCAAAAAAATAATAGTGTGATATTTCCTGCACGTTCTCTTATTAAACACTTTTCAAGCACCGATGCTATAAAAATTATTTCAAGTACCGGTGTTCAAAATGGCAATTCAAGGAACAAGTGAAGTATAAATCCAAACATTTTTGTCCACGCATGTGGACAAAAATACCACGCGTTGTGTGTATTTGTGTTCACGTGTTTTCGCGTACTCTATAGCAAAGTTTTTTAACAAGACTTGAAAACACTCTGCAGCACTCTTAAAGATAGCAATTTGCAACTTTTATATATACTGTATTGACAGCCAGCGTGCCAGACCCCCCCCCTTTTTTTTTCTTGCAAAATACCAGAATTTCTCGAACTCTTTGTATTATAATTATTCGAATAGTGATGCTAAGGAATCGAATTTAAGTATCGATGCTGAGAAAGCGAATTTAAGCAATACGAGAAGTAAAAATCGTATTCTTTATTATTGGGCTAATAGCAAAACAACTTTTCTCCAGAAATAAGAAATATTTACATCTCTGTTTAAAACAGCATATTGTAAATTTTATAGCAACTGTGCTGGCAACTAAGGTGCTAGTACCTTAAGTTCAACAATATCTTTACTTATTTATTACCAAATCGTTGAAATATTTTCGTGATTTTTTTCATGCTTGCGTAAAGCCCTGTATAAGCACAGTCTATGTTTATTTAGAAATATTTTTAAAAAAATCAGACAAACGCTCGGCCTGCATCTTCTTGCTTGCATAAATGACTGTAAAAACAACAAAAATTGGATTACAAAAAAAAATATATTTTTTAAATATTGAAATCATTTCTAAATAAACTAAAAAAAATATATGTAAAGCCTATTTTTGCAAATATTCATCAAAGATAAGCTACAAATGACTTTATAATTATATTTACGAATAAAAAATTTACCTCTCCAAGTATTTTGTGCTAAAAATATTGCATTAATTAAATGAAGCAATCACTAAGTCTTAAAAACGAAATAATTCTACTTGAAAGCATTTTTATTTTCTGAAAAATAAACTAAAAACAAACAACCTTTTTTTATAAGAAAATAAAAGCGAAAAATTTTCGTAGACACAATATAAAATATATTATGTAAAAAAGAATTCTTTGCTTCCTCTCCAATTAGTTGCAATCTCATCAACAAAGCTTTGAACAAGGTTTTATCTTAATTAGACTAGACGTTTTGCTATTTTATACATAGATAACATCAAAGAACATAACTGTTTTTACAAAACTAATTGGATTTAAGAAGTATTCAACCATTAGAATTAAGAATAATATGTTTTCGCTCTTTTGAATTATTTGTATATCCAAAACAGATAAGAGAAATTTTGCATAAAAACTTTTTTTTTTTCAGAACTGCTTAATCTATCATATGTTTGGTAGTATTAAATCGACGTAATCCTTTAAAACAAAATAATTAATTTTAGATATTCCGTTAATTATTTTCAAATATTTCAGATATCTATATATTATCGATTTTCGAATTGAATGTCCAAATACAGATTGAGTTATATTAATTGAAATAACAAACAAGCAATCTAAAAAAAGGGTCCTATTTTAAAAGAAAATTATATTCTTATTTTAAAAAATACTTTTTTAATGGGTGATTGATGCACTAATATTAAAATTAATCAAAAATTCAAACATTTAATTAAGAAATTAAATAAAATGGACAACGTCAGTAATAACGTAAAACGCTTTATAACCATTTTTTAGAGTTCCGTACTTAAAAAATGAAAATTGAACCATTGTAAGACCACTTCCGCGTCTCCCTGTCACAGCCATTTTATTCGTAAACAATAAAACATGGAAAGTTCAAATTGAGGGTAGTAATAACGATTGTTGACCTACATATCTTCAGATTATTAAACATTTAAAAATGTATTTTGGAGGGTGTAGCAAACCTAATTAAGGTACTTGAAGAAAAAAAAAGCTTTTATTTGTATATCCTGTGCGGTATCTTGTGAAAGCTGTCGTTACGCTAAACTAAAAAAGTAAATTTCTTTTTATTTTAGATGTTACCTTTGAGAGATGTCATAAAAAATAAAGCAAAAATATACCACACTGATTCCGGATTTACGGCAGCTAAAATTATAAAAAAAATAGAAGTAGTAGATGTTACTTTAAATCTTTCTGAAAAACTATAACGATTACTATAGATTACTATAGTTTTTTGAGAAAAGCCATTTTTTCGGGTATATAGTGATTTTGATTTTTAGTCATTGAGCAAACCTGTTGAGAAGCATTGGTGGTACCTATCTTAACAGAAGTTTAAAAGCATTGTTAATAGTGATTTTGGAAAAAAAATCGTCGGTAATTAACCGATATGTTTACTCTTAAAGACCAGACGATTTGGACAAAAATAATGATGGGAGCGGTTAACTCTGTATGCCACCGGATTTTAAAGGCCCGAAAGAAAATTTGCATAATATATCTGTTTAATGCAATGCCTAGTAGCAGCATGGAAGCAATAAACATCATATTGTTGCAAATAGTCTAACTTAATAAGAATTAATGACATAAATCAGGCATGGTACGCATAAGATTTTTTAATAGCTATTTTACTACCTGGATTTTTTTTTAAAGTATTAATTGCCTTATTTAATGCAAAACATTCCTCCGAAAATAACGGATACTAAGTTGCAAAGTTTTTGGTACTTTGTTTTCGCAATTAGTTTACACTGAGTGGGTCTCTCATTACAACTACTGAGCTTTCTTTCTTTCTAACCGATGACCAGGCCCCTACCTGCCGAGTTTTCTCAGCTTAACGGGATAGATACCTGGTATCGGGACAGACGACCGCCTAATTGCCACGTAGTGGCAATAAACTTTGCTTCGCATGCCATCATTTCTGCAGTATTTGCTTGTCTTTGAGCATACTTTGTTTCGCTTGTTAATTAATGGTACATCCTGATGTTTGAACTGCAAATGGCTTCGCAAGATGGTCTCGTGATTTAGAGCTTTGATCAGATAACGAGACCTTCACCTGGCAAGGCACCTCCAGAGGTATAATTCACAAGTAACTTGGAGAACTTTGCACCCACGACGGATTTTACATGCACCAGGTGCCATTAGCGTACATGATCAACTACTGAGCTTAGCAGCGCACAGCGCACAGTGGGCTGAAACGTTTTTGAAAAAAATAACATGCACACATATATATATTTATTTTAGAATGCGTTAGTGTGGATAAAAAAAGGGGGGGGGGCGAATGGCTGAAGATGGTAATTCTAAATTATTTGTAAGGGCATTTAAAAATTATTATAATTTAATTACAATTTTATAAATAGTTTTATTAAATTATGTTCTCATAAGTAATTCCTTATAAATATCGTAATATTAATTTTATTAATTATTGAAATTTAATTAATTATTGCAAATTCTAAATTTTAAATTTTAAGAAAAGGATACATTTTATTCTCCAAAGTGCTTTATCACGTTCAGACGTCAAAACAGATTGCAAAATATGAAAAAAATGTGTTTTGAGATAAATTTAACTATGAATTCATTGTAGCGGGTTTTAGTGCTCCTGTAAATCTAATGAATGTCCTTAAAATTTTCAAACAAAACTATTTTGGAAATGTTAATAAAATTAAATGTCATTTCATTGATTAAATACATGAAAAAAATAAATTACGAGTTAAATTAATCGAAATTTGATAGGCGAGGAGGCCAAGTTGATGGTTGGGAATATTCCCCATGGGTCCATATAAGTTGGTATCATTGCTTTGATAATTGAAATTTGATAGGCGAGGAGGCCAAATTGATGGTTGGGAATATTCCCCATGGGTCCATTAAAGTTGGTATCACTGCTTATGCCTTTAAGAGTAAATTAAAAACTTATCTAGAAAAACGCGTCACTGACCGACGCGGCTCTGCAAATTTTCGAGTACCTTTCAAAATGCCAAGTTTAAACTATGAACAATTGTTTTGTGTTAGCTACAATTTAAAAAGAAAAGATCATTAGTACGCTGAATAAAATTTCTTGAAATGCCAAATGAAGTTTAAATATACAATATCTTTTATTTTATCGAGATAAGTTCTTTTTAAACAGATAAGTGTTCTTTTTAAACAGATAAGTATGAGATTTAAAAAAATATATGTTGTACAGAATAGCAATATTTGATATAATTTAGGCTTCATATCTCATTGAACTTTTATGGTATACCCATTCATAGTTTTCTGTAATATACAGCTATAACCAACCCTACGCTGTATAGATTTTCACAAACTCTTTTTATTCTTTCAGCAACGATTTTCTTTTAATAAAATAGCTAAATCCTTCCAGACGAGAGTACTTTGTTACTTTTTCATCTTCAATCACTGGTTTTTCAAAAGAGATAATTTTCTACTGTTTCGCGAAAATGCTATAATTAAATAAAGTAAACTTTGCAATAAAAAATAGGTGGTGGGATTAATAAAGGATATTAAGAATATTAAGTGGCCCATATACAAGTCGCTCGTCAAGGAGATAACTATTCATATGCTTATTGTACGTAACCCCCGAGCGCGAGTACTATTGCACTTGACTGTTTA
Source organism: Maratus speculifer (assembly GCA_964019185.1). NCBI lineage: Eukaryota > Metazoa > Arthropoda > Arachnida > Araneae > Salticidae > Maratus > Maratus speculifer. The sequence continues at coordinate 255,893,354 of OZ025297.1, forward strand.
TTTTAAAATATAAATTAACAAGAAGCATAAAACATGCGTCATGCATATATTATAAAACATTTTCATACTTGAAGAATACGAATATCTAAAAATCACCTGTATCAACATTTACAGTATAAGTTTAAACAATTGAGACCGAATTCATTTTTTGAACTGCAAAAATTATACATATTATTATAAATATTATATATATATATATATATATATATATATATATATATATATATATATATATATATTATAAATATTATATATTTTTATAAATATTTATTTATTTATTATTCACATTAAAATGTGAAAATATTAAATAGTGCTTTATTTATTACTTTATTTATAATTAAAACATTTACTATATTGGGCTACCTAACTGAATCCAGAATTCTTAAAATTCGGTAAAATCCAGATAAAATTTAAAATAAATTAATTTAGAATTAAAAAAAAAAAAATGACGTTGAAAAAAAGTGGCACCGAGATGCTTGATTACAACTGTTTATGTATCTTGTCAAATTATTCTTTTTGGAAAATATACAAACAGACAGATATTCAAACTTTCATTTTTATAATAAATAGTTAAAATTCAAATAATGTTTAAGCTATTATTTATAAAATTATTACGAAATTAATATTGTTTTTGGAAATAAAAATATTTAATGTCTAGAATTTAACATATGTCCAGAATTTATTTTCATGTTTAGAAACAAATTGTTTAAAATATTGTTATGAAGCAATATCCTTATAATTTTTCTAAGATTAAAAAAAAAAAAGAAATATGATGTGATTTTTTGTCTTATTAGTGATTAACCTCAATACCTTCACAAAAATGATAACTTGGTATGCAAACATAATTTTTCATATAGAATAATTCTTTGAAACAAAACATAAATAAGATAATAAGAATATTTGAAATTCAGATTCTACATTGAGCAATTTATTATATAAAGAAACAAGTAAGAAAAATTTATGCATTAATCATTGATTGTGACACGTTTTCTAATCTTCCTGAAATCTTTAAAAAATTCTGTTATATAGAACTATTTATCATGGTAACTCATACAGATTTTAATTTATACTAATACCTATAAACACACTTGAATACTTTTTTTCAGCCCTGTGGTTTACTTAGTACCTATATTAAGCAACTTTATTCATCTAAAATTTAAAATTCGAACAAAAATACATTTAAAACTACTAAAATCACATTTCCAAAAAATATCATTCTTAGACGCATCCGATTCTTCGCGTGTTCGTGTGTATCATTTTATACATATTTTATAAACATGTAGTAAAAAAAATGCCCTTTAGCACTTATAGACACTGTATAATATGCATAATTATATTAAACTTTAAAAGTGCATATCATTTTTAAAAATGCAAATAGTAATAAAAGCTTTCTTTATTGTACTATTTACTATTATAAGTAATCAATTCTATACTATTCCGTAATAGTTAATGATTCTAGCTTTGCCATATTAACTAAATACTACTTAAGATGGATTCTTATTATTTTCGTATTACTGAATTTCAGATAATCGTATCATATTTTGCATTCATGCATTTTTGCATAAGAGTAGTTTAACAACGGTTGCATCCAAATCTGAATATTTATATAAATATTTATAGTACGAACGTACCTCTTTCCCCTCATTTGAAGTGTAATTACAAACTTTTTCTGTTTCAAATCATAATTAAAAATGAAAAAAAAAATATATTGTAAAGAAAATGTATAGAAAATGTCAATAATATGCATCAAGTAGATATCAGTGTCAAAAATGAAGTTCTGATTAGCTCGAAATAATGATTACAAATATGTTTATACATCTCTAAACAAGTCTATTTATGGATGATTTTAAAAAAGATACTGTTATCAAATACACCATACATCCGGATTTGTATTTAGATCTTAGATTTAAGTATTATAGAACGGTAATAAAAGATACTTTTGGGAAACAAAAATTGTAATACAGTTAAACCTCGAAATAAGGGACACTCCGAATAAGGGACACCTCTATTTAAGGGACAAAATTTCCGGTCCCATAGCTATGTTTCAATGTAAAAAAAACTCTGAATAAAAGACACCTCTATTTAAGGGACAAAATTTCCAGTCCCATAGGTGTCCCTTATTCGGAGGTTTCACTGTATATATAATATATATATATCCTTTACATTTTAATAAGTTACTAATGCATCAAATAAAGATGTTTGTGGATAGTAGGTCAAAAAACACCGGCTAATTAGAATGATATAAAAAGCTTACCAAACTGTTGCTTATCCTTAAAAAACTTAATGCGAAATGAAATCTAAGATGTACTCGAACCATTCGCAAAATCAATAAAATATTACAAACTTAAATTTAATGAGACCACTGGAGGTTCAGGGGGCTGATCCGCCCTGAAGAAATGTACTTTTTTATCTAAAAAAATATCATAATACGCAATTCATCAGCACTTTGGAATATCGCTGCATAACAACATAATCAATTTAACGCATCTAATTTCTGAATGTTTCAACGTATTTTTTATTCTTATAAATATTCATGCTATTTGAAAACTTTCAATTGCGGCTTGCATAAAGTTAAATAATATGCAAAATGAGGTAAAAGCTGTGATTTGCAGAGCTGAGGTCGAGGCTCATGATCTGCAGATTTACTAGTTTTAATCTTTTTTTTTTTTTTTTTTTTTTTTTTTTTTTTTTTCTTTTCGCATGAAAATTAAGAATGACAGAAAAATTGAGCCTGGATTTAGCAGTCATTGCTTGCAACACCATCTATCGCTGCTATTTACAACTAAAACTAAGAATCGATCGAAAACACTTCAGATACTTTAAATATTAGTCCTGCAAGATTTTTTTAAAATAATTGTTACTCGTTATTGAATTTTGAAATCCTTCAGTCAATTTCGGGACATCTGGTATTTATGTTAAATGCATATGAATATACAAAGAAGGAAACAATTTTACAATTTTTGTTTCAAAATTAAAAGTTATTCATACTATTTTTGCGGAAAATAATGTACTTGCATAATATAATAAAAATTAAAAATATATAATGTACACAATAATAATAGAAATAATATATAGTTCTTTTTATGAGTAATAAGAACTATTTTAAAGTACGTTTGAGGTAGAATTATTGTTAGAGTAGATTCATTAGATAAGAATTAACATAAATACTTCACACACAGAGACATTTCGGAAAAAAAGGAGAATTTTAACATTTTATAATTCATCAGTATAATTCATCACATAGCATCCTCAAATGAAATACAAAATTGGGAGATGAATTATTGTTCTATTATTTTAAACACAATCTAACATATTGGTAAAGTAATCACACTAATTGAATATTTCCAACCGAGCGAAAAATTGACCAGGATGGGAATCGAACCCAGATACTTGGCTTACAAGGCCAATGCTTTACCTGTTAAGCTACCTGGGCGATAGCCAGTTGGAATTTTTTGCTCAGATAACCTTATTGGTCATAACATCTGGTCTGTCAGTTAGACAGCTCAATAGAATAGACCGCAGGTAATGGAACTCCATATGACGATGGGTACGTAGATATACTATTATATTAAAGCTTTAATTTTATAAGCCAAGTATTTGGGTTCAATTCCCAGCCTGGTAAATTTTTCGCTCAGTTGGAAATGTTCAAATAATCTGATTACTTTACGAATCAGTTAGATTGTTTTTAAAATAATAGGACAGGTGGTCATAAAAAAACTTTTCTGATTTACGGAGCTCTAGCGGCCAGTCCGCTCAACCGATCGAAATGAAATTTCAGATATAGCTATTCAGAGATATGAGCTTGAGATTCTGTGAACGACAACAAAATTGCACTCACGGTTACAGATTTAGTTACAGAAACTCAAAATTTCCAATGGCAACACCCATTTTTTTCATCGCTAAATGCTCAGCGCATGCGAAAACCCTAAATAGCGTTGGAACCGTGCGTGTATCACAAGAAACGGACATGTTATGCACGCACAAAAAACCGTTCTGGGAGTCCTCCCCCCCCCACACACACACAGAAAAAACTCGATTGGGGCACAAGGAGGAAATTTGCGTATGACGCATAGTCAGTACACTAATCTCTGATTATAATACAGATCGGAGAAACTAAAACTTTTATTTTGATTACACATTTTCCACATGGGCGCCATCACCATTAATTGCCTGTGATGACACCCATATGGAAAATGTGTAATCAAAATAAAAGTTTTAGTTTCTCCGATCTGTATTGTAATCAGAGATTAGTGTACTGACTCTGCGTCATATGCAAATTTCCTCTTTGCGCCCCAATCGAGTTTTTTCTATGGGGGGGAGGATTCCCAGAACGGTTTTTTGTGCGTGCATAACATGTCCGTTTCTTGCGATACACGCACGGTTTCAACGCTCTTTAGGGTTTTCGCATGCGCTGAGCATTTTGCGATGAAAAAAAATGGGTGTTGCCTTTGGAAATTTTCGAGTTTCTGTAACTATAACCGTAACCGTCAGAACCATTTTGCTGTCGTTCACAGAATCTCGAGCTCATACCTCTCAATAGCTATATCTGAAATTTCATTTCGATCGGTTGAGCGGACTGGCCGCTAGAGCTCCGTATATCGGCAAAGTTTTTTTATGACCATCCTGTATATCTACGTACCCATTGTCATGTGGAGTTCCATTACCTGCGGTCTATTCTGTTGAACTGTCTAAATTACAGACCAGATGTTATGACCAATAAGGTTATCTGAGCGAAAAGTCCCAGCTGGCTATCGTCCAGGTAGCTTAACAAGTGAAGTATTGGCCTTGTAAGCCAAGTATCTGGGTTCGATTCCCAGCCTGGACAATTTTTCGCTCAGTTGGAAATATTAAATTCGCATAAATTATTGTTATTCGTTTATAGACGCAGCTTGTGGTTGGCGATTGCGCAATAGTGTAACTCTCAAACAAATATCATTTTAAGCTAAAATTTGCAAAACATTATTAATATAAAACTGTTGTCCTAATCAATAAAATTAAATTTTAATCGCAGATGTAGCAGTAAAATATAATATAGATCAGTTATTGTTATTTAGTGTTAAAGGTTCTTATGTTTGGTATAAGAATGAATAATAATAAAAAAATCATAACTGACACGATCGTAGAATTTCACGTGAAATCTAAACCCATCATTATTTTCATTGTCTCAAAATTGACACACACTCTTCCCATATCCGTATTCACCATGTTAAAAATTATATCATTTTAATTACAGTTTAAATAGATCATTTTAATTACAGTTTAAATAGATCATTTTAAATCACTTTATCTCAAACATTTAAACCACGATTGTCAACAATAGCTTTGCATGTGAACAGTCGCACTATGGAATTAATACTACCCCAGTACCAAATATCTCAGTACCGAATAATAAAAATTGGTATAATTTGTTTTTTAAATATCTTTGTTTAAAAAATGTTTAGTTTTATCTAAGAAAATGATTGTTTCCTTTTGAATATATTGTAATTTTCACTTACTTAAGCATTCCGCCTAGTGTCTCAAAATTAATATCAGCATTCCTGCATGGGAAAAAATGTGGAAATTTAAAAAATGAACGTGTGTATTTTCAAAAGTAGTATATAATTTTCCGTCCAAAATACTTTGGTGCAGTATGTCCCTAATTATATTTTTCTTTATTAAACCCTATACAACAAAATTTAAAACACAACAATTAAAAAAATGTATTTCAATTTTATCAGAAAATGCAATGTATGAATGTAAGTAAACCTGATTAGTCTTCATTTATGTAATAATGAAAATTACTTATTTAGCACCAATTTGAAGAAATTTCGTAAAATATTTTCGATATAAAAATAAAAATGTTAAAAGAAACTAGCTAGTTCAATCACATTTGCAAATAAACAGGTTCCAGATTAATTTTTTTTTTAGAAAAATTGGTTATAGAAACTTCGGGGCAGATGGTTTTAATAGTACAGGTTAAAATTATAAAAAAATAATTTAAGCAAATTTTCTTAACTTAATAAAATTGTAGTTGATTGTCTTAAAGAATAGCAGTAAAAAATTTGTATTCAAGAGAATTTTAGACAAAACTTGGGGAACTGAGATTTTTTAAACTCAAACTTTTGACGCGATCTTCATTGTTTGCTTGTCTAATTCGACGATGCGAATTCATTAGGTTATTTATTATTTATGACTATTTTTTGGACAGAAACTTCCGATCTGATCATGCACACTGTATGTCACGTCACTTCTATAAAGGAACTCTAAAATTTTGTCAATATTGCACTTTTTAAATCGGTGATTTAAAATACGCTATTTTAAAAAATGAAATGTTTTTACTTGTGAAGAGATTCAAATCAGAAAGGGTGAACCTCACTTCTACAAAACATATTTCCGTTTTAAGATTTAAAAAATATATATGATGTTTTTACATATAGAACGACGTTATTTGCATTCGTTAAAGCATCCACCATTACAGATCCAGTCTTAAACAACATCTATAAAAAAAAAGTATACATATGACGTCATTAACTTGGAATAATGCACAGACTCAGCAAAAAGCAATGTTCAATACGTTTGAAAAATATATAGGGTACTTAATGATTCATAGGTTTTTCCTTGTTTGTTTATCAGAAATCATTCATTTATATTTTTGAAGTGAAAACTTCTTTAGCGGCGCTGAGCACTTTTTGTATGGGTAAAAACTTCCAAACTCGCGTCAGGGTCACGTGATGCTGATCGAAAAAGCGTAAGATTGAGGGGAAGGGAGAGGAACTAGTATCTCCCACTCTTTCTACCGTGCCTGAGTGTGCTGCTCCGTTTAGGCGGCACAGGGCGCTTGCGCGAATGTCCGTGTGTGTTTTTAAGACACACACGGACACATACACGGACATTTTTTTTATTTGGAAAATATCATTATACACGGATAAAAAAATGCATTAGTTCAGCTTTCTTATATGAATTAAGTGAATGTTGAAATAGTTTCATAAATGTTATTTAAAACATATTTTTGTGCTGAAAAAGTATCCTTTGATGATTTATACTTTGCGAAGTAAGTGTACAATATATTTTTAAAAAATCATTGATGAATAAAAAAGAAATATAAGCGAAATTCACCAGGTTTTATAACAAACTATATTTTTGAGATAAAGCATATTTTAATTTATTATTATTTTTTGTTCAATTTTAAGACAAAATGGAATATTTCTGTTACCACGATTACAAAATATGTTCTAAAAATATAAAATATTTAATATTTCAAAAATAAATTGATATACATTTTTTCAAGCAAATGGCATTTAAAACTACATTTATTTTTGTATATGATGGGGTAAGAATTGAAATACTCCGATGTTTAGAAGTATAAAATTTGTAATATCGAAAATTGTAAAACCGAAACTGCATGGAAAAGTGTCGTCATTCGCAAAATGACGTAACCGCTACGCACATATACGTTTGGCCTTTAGATATATTTCATTCTTTAATGGGCATATAATAAAAGAAAAATTAACACTCTTATAATTTTCAGTATTTGGGATAGTTTTATATAGTTGCCAAATTGCACATGCATAAAATATGTATTTCATAAATTCTTGCTAAAGATCGCTTAAATTAAATTTTAAAATATATTCTTTTAAAAATTATTTTAAATAAAATTATTCATTCTATTTTTTGTTTGTTTGCTTGTTTTGTTTTGATTTCACAAATCTAGTTATGGTTAATAAAAAGGAATGCCTCAAAAATTTCTCTAAAACAAATATATACATACTTATATTGATAAACACATATTAATACCATAGTATTTTTACCGAACTAAATCTAAACATATGATGGAAAACGTACGAAAAGATTTAGTGTATTAAGAGGCAACAATAAAAATCGATAAGCAAAAAATGTTGCCAATTGGCTACCGAGGGTTAAGCTTCTTCCATCAATGAAATAAACGCTTGGCATTTATATTAAGGGTAAAAAATTTTTATTTTGTTTTTTGATTTAAAAAAGATGCAAATATTTATAAATAATGCTATATTGGTAGCCGTTAAGAAATTTGAATTTGAAGTAGAAACATAATATTAAATGATATATACCTTTAAAAAAAAGGATATCATTAGAAAATGATAAGAACAGAGATTCCCGTAATGAATAAATTTGAGATAATACAATAGTTTTTTTTTTTTTTTTTTTTTTTTTTTTTTTTTTTTTTTTTTTTTTATATATAAATTAAATTTACAGAAACTAAAAGATAAAACTAAAACAAATGTTCCCTGTTGAAAGGGTACTTCATTTCTGAACATATCATGTAAAAAAAAAATCATTTTTTGAAGAAATTAAGAGTCATTACTGTACTGCAGAAGTCTCAGAGCGTAAAATTGGTGCCATTAGACCAGAACATATATAAATTTTCTCATTTGCGTCCGTCAAAGAGTCTTGTAAAATTAATTCGTAATCGGGAGATTTCAGTAATATATATTTGTATTTCATATTTAGGAAAATGAGTTTTTAATTTCAACATTTTCTAATTTAAGAGCAAAGTGCCTAGAGGAAATATCGATATTCGTTAATTTCCGGAATTATGCGATTTGCGCTTGCATAATTTAGACTAATTGATTTCTGAAGTTTATGATGTATCTCTCGGGCATATTAACGTTTTTCCAAATAAAGCTTTTTTTAAACTAGTAATGTCATTGATTCAAGCTCTTGATTTTCACACTAAGCTATTTCGTTACTTTTATCTATCAAAACATTTAATGAAATACCATTAATTATATCGACTAATATAGTTTTTTTTCTAATATATACCTGAATATTTTAGCCAGATGATTACTGATTTGAGGAAAAACGAGATAATTTAGGTTACTCACTTTTAAGTCTTATGTTAAAAATCTATTATTTATCATTAACTAATTATTTATCATATTCCCTTATTAATTTTCAATGATTTTTTTTCATTATATATATTTTTGGGGGGTGGGGGGGGGGGTCCTCTATGTCTACGTAATTGTATTGCTTCAATAGTTCTTTTTATTTATAGCTGATAAACAAATGTTTTACTTTTGATGTTTTTGATAAACTAAATCTAAATATAGGACAAAATTAATACGTAAAGTAAAAGGTTACTAAGAAACAACGGTAAATAAACTATAAAGAGTGAAAATTTACTATTTTCCAATTGTAACAATGTATACACTAGAGGGTTAAGTTTCTTTCATCAATGGAATAGATGCTTGCTTTTTATATTTAATTTAATGTTTAAAAATTCTTGTCAAGTTGCTCAAGCAAAGAAAAAGAAACAGTATAAATATTTTAGAAACAATTCCGATCCTTATATACAGGGAAAGACTTCGATCTCACTAGACCAAGTTCAAATATAAAAGTTGTATTGGAAAAGATTGCTGCAATTTCATGAAATGTGTTAATGTCCCTTATTCTTTCTGATATTCTTACAATTAACAATAAAAAATGTTTCTTCTGAAAATGCGCAGCAATTGTTACTCACTGGGCAAAAGTTTTCATCTGTTGCAATACTTGCGGCATGTAGTAAAAAAAGGTTAAGCAAAATACGTTTAAAGAGACAACAAAATTTTTACTGGGTTGTGCGAATTCATTTTTGAAATAAAAGACTTATTAATCAATTTGATATTCAATATATATACATGCAGGGAAAAAAAATAATATTGCGCTAAGCTCAGCAGATTTTGCGCGATAAATATTTACCGGAATGGAAGAAGATAAAATATCCTTCACAGCTCCTACTTTTAGCTGGAGCCTTTTTTTAGATCAATTCTTTTTCTCCAAATTTAGTTCCAGGGAAAATTATTTTAAATATTTTGGAGTGATTATGATTACAAAGTTATTCCACTTATTCAACAGATATTCAGAGCACTATAATTTCTCATCAATTCCGTGGCAATCTGATTTTAAAATAAATTTTCATATTTTTAGCAAAATGATTTCTTGGTATTCATCTGTAATTACAATAAAAACAAGATAGAGAAATCATTTGTAGAACATAATATATTAAATACCTTCAGTCTAATTTAGCAAATCTTTATAGTTCAGTTAGGTTAAAGAAGATACCAAGAAAAACTTTTTAGAAAGTGCATAATATATTTGAAATCCAGATTTAGGAAATTATTGCACATCGCTAGAAAACAACTCATCTGTTTTGTACAGACCTGTATATGATTTAGATATTTGAAAAATTTCCATACAGTGTTATAAAATGACTTTTATGAATGTCACATATTAAGTTGAAGCCTAAATAACGTAAAAATACATTTAAAGTACTGAAATCATACTTTTAGAAATTACAATCGATGAGCGGACATTTGTCCAGTTTTTTGATTAACCCTGTATATCATTTTATCTATATGCTACAAGCATATCTGAAAATTCTAAATGTTCATTTTTTTTAAATGAATAAATGAAACTTAAAAAAGTACTCTAAAAGGATGCAATAACAAAATATTTTTTTCAGCAATTATCTTTAATAGTTAATACTTTATACCATTCCACGAGAATTGTTTTATGTGACCCTATAAGTAATCGATAAATGCAATTCAAGGTATATTCTACTCAAAGCCTCTTGTAGCAAGCCTAAGTAAAATATATTACTATCTCATCATGTTTAATATAGTGCAGCATAATCAATATAAACTTCTATCACCCCTCCCCTATATATTACTGCATAACCAGCGCATTTGGGCAATCGTGTAAATAAGTGATAAATGCTTCGTACCTACATTTATCAACTATCCATTTCTACAGAAAATATGTTTTAGAAAATTTCAGAAAATCATATGAATTTCATCATTTTTGTAGCTGAATAATCATTAACATTCGCCACAAAAAAATTTTCTTTGTAATCTTTAATATAAAAGAACAATTTGGCGTTCCTCTACACGAATAATATCTGTTACAGAAAACATATTTTGTAGAAACTTTCTTCTAGTGCAATGCATTAATCCAAATATGTCGATGCGAGTTAGAGCACGGAAAAACGGCAGACAGACAAACCGTAATCATAAACACTTTTTAACTAACAGTTGAAAAAACATTTTTTTTAAGTTTATATATACATATATATACATATCATTGTGATTTCTACTTTGTAGTTTTCGGATATTATTTCATAAAAAAAATCCATTTAAAATTGCTATATTATTATTTCATACTATCAAATTCAATCATTCAATAAAAAATCTTAACTATATTATTTACTTTTGCTCTAAAAATTTTGATTATATTTCTTCTTTTAGGGCTCTGTACTTATAAAGCGAAAACGGAATATATTATAGGATCCCCCGGTGTCTGTCTGTCCGTCTGTCACAAAGTTTCATAAACCATGAAACGTGGAATGCTCAATAAGGGAAGTAATAAATATTATAGATTAACATAGTTCCATATAATCAAACATTTACATTTTTGTTTAAGAGGGTGTTGGAGGGCTAATTAAGTTACTTAAAGATTTTTCTTTTTTGGGGGGGAGGGGGGTATATCGCGTGAGTTATCTTTTGAAAGCATTTGCTACGCTGAACTCAAAAATATATTTCCTTTAATTTTAGGTATTATATTTTCAGATATATCTTTAATAGATTAGCGAAAAAATATTCTCTCCCCACCCATATATAATTATGAGTCTACTGAAATTGAAATTATGAAAAAATTAGAGATTAGAGATGTTACTTTAAACCTTGCTGGAAAACTATAGTGATACTATAGATCGCATGGTTTTTGAGAAGAGCAGATCATTTTGTTACACACAAATTTCGATTCATGGGCATTGAGCAAAAGTGTTGAGGTGTGTTGGAGGTACTCATCGTAGTAGAAGTAAAAAAGAATTATTTATAATGATTTTTGAAAAAAAAACATCGATAATTAGCCAAGATATTAACCCATCAAGAGTGGGACGATTTGGATATAAATAATTACGGAGGAGACTTACTCTACATACCATGGACTCAAATCCCAGATGACAAATTTAACTAATATACTTTTGGAGTGTAATACCTAGAAGCAGTATAAAAGCAATAAACTTCATACAATTGCAAACGTACTAATTTAATTAGAATTAATCACATATCGGGGTTCATACGCATAAGATATTAAAGTACATATATAGCTATTTTAGTACCGGGATTTTTTTATGTTATTTGCCTTATTTAATACAAGATGCTCCTTACTTCGAAATTAGCCATCACTATGTTACGAAATTTTAAGTATTAAAATGTCTATTCTTTTTTCCTTATGCATGCGAGTCTTTCATAAATATTATAGGGTTCGCGACAAGCTTACATTGAGTGGGTCTCTCATTATAACTCTTGCTTAATTAATTATTAAATAAAAAAACTATCTGAAAAAAAGAGTCACGGACCGAAGCGGCTTTGCAAATTTGCGAGTTCCTTCTACACAAGCTTTTTTATCGCAATCCCAAGTTTAAATATTGAACAACAGCTATATGCTATCTACTGGGAAAAGAAATCATTATCAATAGTAAATCTGCAGATTAAAATCCTCAACGTCAGCTCTGTAATTTCTTCAATTTTAATCCCATTTTATGTATTCAACCTCAAACAATCTGCAATTTTTAAACACATAAATATTTATGAGTATATAAAATTCTTAGACGTTTTCAGTAGAAATAAATAATAGAAGAAAGTATGTAAATAGCAATATTTATTTAAACTCTATCTTTTATAAATGAAATTATATCTAATATATAATAGTGTTTTTATAAATTTTATATCTGAAAAATTCTTTTTATGTTCATAGATTTATAACTCAAACAAAAACGCATCGCCGGCAATTATCATTCATAGGTCCAATTATTAATCATTTTACTCTGCAGGCAGACTCTTTTGTGTGTCGCTGTAAATGAATGTTTCCTTGCGCATTATATTCTATATAAAAAACCTTGTAGTAAACTTTGTGATGTACATGAAATTCAATATGTAAAATATCATTAAAATTACCAGCAAATGATTTTTCCTCGTATACCTTCATGCAATGAAATATTTTGAGTGCCTGTATAAATTAACCGATAATGCTCCACACTTCATTTTTAATAAAAATTATGCAACATTAATATATATCAATTTCATAGTTAATGGATCAGATTATATTTACGTGAGATAGAGCAACACGATTTGAAAGACTTACAAACAGAGAAACTGAATTTATGAGCACTTTTCAACTATGTTGAAAAGTGTAGTAAACGTAATCTTATTAACATACTTTACATTTGACGCAAAGCTATATTACTCACCTCTTTATTAAAAATTATATATAAATATTATTAAAAATTATATATAATTATATATACAGGGTGAGCAAAAAGTCCGTAAAATCTTTAAAAATTCATAAAAACCAAAAAATATAACTGAAATGAAAAACTGTTTGCAGGGTTAGCATCCATAGGTCACGGGTATTTTTTTAAGACAGAAATAAAAATTACTTCAAAAAACAGCCGACAGATGGCGCTGGTACTTGCGATTTCCGCGGAAATATGCAAATGAACTGGTTATAAGAGCTTGCGCTCCTAATCCACAACTAGTTCACCGTTGTGAGCCGTGAACGTGACCAAGGATGCTCACTGCGAAGGACAAAGCTTTGTTGGTGAAGTTATTTTACATGAACAAGGAATCAGCGACTATTGCTTTGCGTAAATTCCGATTTCAAAAGGATTTGAGGACGGGAAAGGGGACTTTAACAGCGGCAGGCCTCATAAAGCTTGTTCGGGGGTTTTAGGAAACATTCTGTTCTTTATTTGGGTATCTTTTCTTTGATTTGGGTACGTCAGCGCCACCTATTGGCTGTTTTTTAAATTATTTTATTTTTCATGTCTTAAAAAAATCCCCGTGACCTATAGATACTAACCCTGCAAACCGTTTTTCATTTTGGTTATTTTTTTGGTTTTTATGAATTTTTAAAGTTTTTACGGACTTTTTGCTCACCCTGTATATAAATATTATTATTTATTACTCTCTGATAGTCTTTCTGCTTAATTTTTTGTAACTACAATTGTTTAAATGATTTATTTTATATCAGCTATGAAATGTGTTGCTTAGCAATTGACGAAAGAAAAAGGAAAAAAATGGAATATGTATCATGTCAAATGCTATGATAAAATATGTCCAGCAAATAACATCCTGAATTCAAATTTAAATTTCTTAAAAACAAAAATCGATAGAACTATGCGGTAAACTGTTTCTTTATTAGGTAACGTGTAAAAATGTTATACTAAAGTTTCGAACTGTGAATATTTTGAAAAGATTGTGTTCTGATTCTCTTTTTTGGATATTTAATTTAAAGTATATGGCTATTAGTTATAGTTTTGAAATATACTTTATTTCGTCATTGCTTTTGCCTCAAGACAGATAGGCAATCAAAAATTAAACTTGCTAAACGAGCCTCAACTAGTAGGAAAACTTAACTAACAAAATGGAATATATGGGGGGGGGGGATTAAATTTATAACAGGACGAGTATTCATTGGCAAAGTCTAAGCGAGTGGTTGTCCCGAGAAAAAATTAAAATTCTTAACACTAGTCAATTTGACCCAAATCAATGTTTAATTTCTCGGTGAGCGAAAAGTTTTCATTGAAAAAATGTTTTCTTTCCTGACTTTTAATATTTTAAAGTAAATAGCAACTTTTCGTGTTTAATAGCAAATATCATTAATATTTTTTTAGTTTTAACTACTTATATCTAGAACCGCGAAGCGGGTTAATTTGACCCGTAATATGTTTTTGCACATAAATGACAAAATAGAGATGCATTTCTTTGGAAGTAATGAAAACGTATATCTGCGACAGTTCTAATTTCGCTAACAGATAGAATTGCAAAGGGGAATAGTGAAAATTTTCAATCAAGATCTCATATTCTTGATAAGAATAATAGATTATTGCAGTGGAAAATTACAAAAAATATTTAGAACTAGTATTCAAGTTTCTTTTATTCTGCATTCATTGAAAGCATAGTATGTATTATATGTATACATTATATATTTTCTAATACTTACCTAAATAGTTTAGACAGATGATTATTAATTCGAGTAAAAGTGAGATAATTTAGAACAATCATTTTAAGTCTGATATTAAGAAAATATTATTATCTTATTATTTAATGATTTTTCAATGAATGTTTTCATTATATATATGTACATTGTTAGAAATTCTTCTATGTCTAGAAAATTGGTAGGCTTGAGTATTCTTTTTTATTTATAAATGATAAACAAATATTTGCACCTTTGATATTTTTAATAAACTAAACCTACATATAGGGGCAAAAACAATACGTAAAGCACAAATTTTGTGAGAGACAACAGTAAATAAAGTACAAAGAGAGAAAACTTAATTCCTGCCAATTTGTAACAGTATGTACTGAAAAATTAAGTTCCTTTTGTCACAGGAAAAGATGCTTGGTTTTTATATCAAATTGAATGTTTAAAAACTCTTGTCTAATTTCTAGATTAACACTAGAACCGCGGAGCGGGTCAATTTGACCCAAATCGATATTTAATTTCTCGCCGTGCGAAAAGTATTCATCGAAAAAACGATTCCTTTTCTGACTTTTAATATTTTAAGGTAAGCAACAACTTTTTGTATTTAATAGCGAATAGCATAAATAATTTTTGAGTTATAATCATGTATACCTAGAACCGCGAAGCGGGTCAATTTGACCCGTAATAAGTTTTTACACATAAATGACAAAATAGAGATGCATTTTTTCAGAAATAATGATAAATAATATCTGTCGCACTTGTAATAACGTTAAGGTGCCACTCACGCGCCAGCGCGTGATGTGGGGTAACGTCCAATAGCCAGTCACGCGCTGGCGCGGGAAAATCTGTCACTGATTCTTTGTTATGAAAAGTAAACCGGCTTCTGGGAAAAACCCACTTCTACAGTGCGGCATTAACTATAATCACATCTTCACGTAAGCGGCAGCGAACGTGTTAATAGGCAGAATCGGAAGGGGGAGAATGTGAAAATTTTCAATCAAGATTTTATATTCTTGATGTGAAGAGTGGGTGATTGCAGAAAAAAATTACAACAAATATTTAGAAGTAGCATTGAATTTACATTTATAAAGCATTTATTAAAAGTTAAAATAAGATTTCGATGTTTTTATATTATCGCCAAAGAAGCTTTGGAATGTTAGCAACTATTATCTGAAAATTACTGAGAATGCAAATTATTGAGGATGATAATCTGCCTATAAAAGAAGAAAAATAAATTCTGGTGATGAAAATGAAAGTGACGATGATTCTGCTTATACTATTAACATTGTTGTACTTTTTCATTGGAGTATAAATGAAAATTTATCAGTATTGAACGAAAGTTTGTGATATTTATCAGAAAAAAATCGGATATAAAAAACAGAATTAAGAATTTGAACAAAGTTGACAAAATTTAAATTTTATACTCATGAAAATTTGAAAAATAAATAAACAATAACTTGCACATTCACACCTGCAAGACTAACTATTTAAAAGGGCCTAACATAAGCGTAGACGAGCACTTATTTCTTTCAAAATCTGCTAGTAGGTTTATTCATTATATGTATATCAAAACCAGATAAATTGCAAATAACACAGAAACTGTAAATCGTCCAAGACGAGAAATACAAAATGTCAAAATCGAAATTGCATACGACGAAATTGCATATCTCATTTTCACATCAGCATAAATATTTACCAAGGAGAAAAGTGTAAAATTGTTTTGTTGCTTTGCAGTCTACATCTAACTGTTGAAATTTTAAATAATTCTAAAAAATACTTAAGCCTCTTTTTTACAACAATGCAATTAAATTCAATGTAACTGTATGATTACCCCGATGACAGGAAGTCTACTTATGTCAAGGTTATTTCTTACAGGAAGCCAATGAATGCAATTTATAATATTTTGTATTTTGCTGTTATCAATGCTTGGATTTTACGCAAACCTGTAACATCAAGATCTATTAGTATACATCAATTTCTTCAAAACTTAGTTGAAGACGTACAAAAATAGTTTGTTACTTCTTGCGAACGTCTCCCCTCTACATACCCCCACCCCCCCAAAAAAAATAATAAATAAAATAAATAAATAGATCATTTGCGTAAGAAGAAAAACTAAAAATTGTGAAAAACACAAACTAAGCATAAAAGGGTTTGTTATCATAACTAAAAATAATGAAAATTAAATTAAATATAATTGTTCAAAATATAATGTACCCACACGTTTTTGATAAACGTGCGAAATCTTTAACCATGTTTTTCAAGCAATGCATACAATAAATTGGATTAGATAAATCAGTAAGTAACTTGTATTTTTTATATTTTTAAAAATTGTTCTTAGATTTTATATCTAAACTCATTTAAATGGAATAGTCTATTTTTAATATTTACTAAGTCCAAGTTTATTCATGATAAAAATATATGTTCAATATTTATTCAATATATTTTCATCATACTGAATGAAATGTAATCTTGAATAATAGCATTTTCTGAAATGTAGGATATTTCTGCTGACTTTGTGTAAAATACAATGTAAATATTAAAGAATATTGATTATTGTAATAAAATATAATCTTTTAACTAATCAAATTAAGTATTTGGGCATATTTATAAATGCTTTTCCACCCCGGGTCAAATTGACCCGCTCCGCGGTTCTAGGTATACCGAAAGTCCTGCGGTTCTAGTGTTAAAGAAAAAAATAATATCAGTGCAAAAATTTTAGAAAAAACCCCCATTACGAATAAATTTAAGATAATGTAATGGTACCTTATATTCAATTTAAATTTGTAAGAACTAGAAACGAAAAATGAAACAAAATGTTCCTTGGTGAAAGGGGTACGTCATTTCAGAATATATCATGTTAAAAATTTTACACTTTCAAAAGAAATTATGACACTCATTACGTCTTAAATCTGAGAGAGTAAAATTTGTGCCATTAGTGCCCCAGAACATATATAATTTTTCTCATTTGCGTCAGTCAAGGTATCATGGAAAATTAATTCGTGAGCGGAAGATTTGAATAAATTATATTTTTACTTCATATACAGAAAAATGTGTTTTTAATTTCACAACGAATTCTAATGTAAGACCAAAGGGCCTAGAGAAATATCGATATTCGTTAATTTCCGGAAATGCGCTTGCATAATTTAGACTAATTGATTTCTGAAATGTGTGATGTGTCTCGCCTGCATACTAGGGTTTTACATATAAAGCAAAATTTTAACTCTACAACATCATTAGTTCCAGCTCTTCATTTTAACATTAACCTATTTTGTTATTGTTATCTAGCAAAATAGTTCATGAAATAACACAAAGTATATTGACTACGTATGTATTTTTTTCTAATTCTTATCAAAATATTTTATTCAGATCATTACTGATTCGAATAAAAATGAGATAATTTAGGATGTTCATTTTTAAATCTGAAGTTACGAAACTATTATTTGTCATACTATCTATTGATTTCTAAAATGTATGATGTGTCTCGCCTGCATATTAGTGTTTTCCATATAAAGCCCAGTTTTGAACCTACAACGTCATTAGTTAGAGCTCTTGATTTTAACAATAACCTATTTTGTTATTGTTATCTAGCAAAGCAGATCATGAAATAACACAAAGTATATTGACTGAATGTATTTCTTTTTCTAATACTTATCAAAATATTTTAGTCAGATCATTACTAATTCGAATAAGAATGAGGTAATTTAGTATATTGATTTTATGTCTGAAGTTATAAAACTATTATTTATCATATTATCTAATTTTTATTATAGTATCTAATAAATTTTCTGTGATTTATATATATATATAGTGTTAGAAATCCATCTAAGTCTAGGAAGATGGAATTTCAAAAAAAATTTTTATAACCATATAAAATATATTAAAATATAGGGTCAAAATGAATATATCAAGTACAAAGTTATTATGAGACAACGGTAAAAAAAAATTGTAAAGATTGAAAATTTAATTTTTGTCAATTTGTAACAGTACACACAAGAGAATTCAGTTTATTTTCGTCTAAGGAACATATTCTTGGTTTTTATATAAAATTGAAGGTTTAAAATATCTTGTGAAGTTGCTCGGTTAAAAAAATGGCAGGCAAATGTTTTAAAATGAATCCCAATAGCGAATACCTTTAAGATAAAGTAATAGTATCTTATTAATAATTTAAATTTATAAAAACTAGGAAAGAAAACATAAACAAAATGTTCCACGGAGAAAAAATACATTATTTCAGAAAATATCATATTTATATTAAAAAAACTGTATACTTTTAAAAGAAATTATGAGAGCCATTTCTGCAGAAATCTCAGAGATTAAAATATGACCATTAGACCAGAACATATAAAAATTTTCTCATTTGCGACCGTCAAAGAGTCTGAAAAATTCTTTGTAAACGGGAAAATTGAGTAATACCATAGCCAACTAGGTCTATACGCCCATCTATTTGAGATTAATGTATGAAGTCTCCCGCCAGAGGACTCTGATACCTTGCTCAAAATATTCTAACCAATTGTGCAAACCCTGAACGAAAACAATGACCATGTGCTGAGCCATGTGCACTGAACAGCAAACAACTTACTCATTGCTAATTTGGCCAAGATTTGCGTCACGTGTTCTCACACGTGGTCCAATGAAATGGTGCAGGGTTTGAAGCTGAATTCTGCTTCACTTTTTTGGTGGTTTTTAGTGAAATGACTGCTAGTATATAGTTGGCTATGGTAAAATATATTTTTATTTCATATGCGGAAAATATGTTAATAATCTCACAAAACTTTCTTACGTAAGAGCAAATTGCCTAGATGAAATATCGATAATGTCAATTTCCGGAATTCTGAGAAGTGCACTTGTATAATTTAGACTAAATGATTTCTAAAAATTATGATGTACCTCTCTTGCATATTAAGGTTTTCTAAATAAAACCCGTTTTTAAACTAGCAACGTTATTTCCTTAAAATTCACATTAATTTTCACATTAACCCATTTTTGTATTGTTATCAAGCAAAACTGTTAAAGAAATAACGCAAAGTATGTCGAATATGTATGTATTTATTTTTCTAGTACTAAGTATTTTAGACAGATTATTAATACGAGGGCTGTAAATTAAGGAATGGCAACATAGGTATAAATCAAATTTTTTTGAACTTACAAGTAGAATTGCATTACATTCCTACTATGTAATCATCAGCAAAGCTTATAACCTTTTGCCAAATGTCGGGAAGCCGTTGTAGACCAGTGGCAAAGTGTTTATTTTTTATGTGAGCGATCGAACTCCCAACTTTGTAGAGTATAGATGAAACGTCATGAAATAGGTGACAACGTAGGGGTTCCTTCAACTTCGGAAATAGATCAAAGTCACAAAGACTCACGTCGGGTGTGTAGGGATGGTGTTGAAGAATGGAGGGCCGACCTGTGAGTTCCATATCCGCAATCTCATGCCGACCCAAACTAAATGATTGAATCTAACGTGCTACTGCCCTGTACGTTGAAGTATTTTGTGCCACAGACTTTCACTAATCCTCGATAGCATTCTGTTGTATTTTGCCACAGGCAATCTCGATTCTAAGCAACGACCGCTGATCAACTTTTGAAAACATGCTTTATGACGATGGAAATGAAACTCCTCACTTTAACCTTTTGCGGGGCAGGGCAAATTCATTGCTTAAGTATTGAAATTAATGACTGACACCGGAATTTAAAAACAACTTTATTTGTAAATAAGAAAACGCTAGATTTCACGCATTCAATAAGAGGTAATTTTTTTAATTAAATTCCAGAGCCACTGTGGCGTTTGGGAATTAAAATTAAGTGGTATATTTATGAAACTACCGCGCCGCAAGGGGTTAACGCCACACAACAACTACCCTTCTAAGCAGATCGACTGTTTTTTTTCACTCTGCACAGCGACAACAGCACCGCCTCACCACTCTCAAATCCTATTTGAACATGCCCGCTCTTCTGCGAATTTCAAGGTTAAGTTGCCACTATTTAATTTACAAACCTCGTAATTCGAGTTAAAATGAGATAATTTAAAATATTCATTTTTAAGTCTGATGTTAAGAAGCTATTATTTATCATATATATAATTATTTATCTTATTATCTAATTATATTTCTATGAATTGTTTCAATATATACATACATACATACATAATTATTGTTAGAAATATATCTAGGATAACGGGGGGCTTCAAATGTTCAATTTTATTTATAACTGATAGAAAAACATAATTAGTAGGTTAAGCATAAAGTTATTAAGATGCAGCGGTAAATAAACTATTAAAAGATAAAAATTAATTTTTGAAAATTGGTAAAATTTCACACTGCGGAGTTATGTTTCGTTCAGAAATTAAGCAAATGCTTGTTCTTTATTTTATTTTTTTTTCTTCAACTTGAATGTTTAAAAATTATTCTTGTCTCGTTTTTTGATTAAAAGAACAGTGTAATTATTTATATTATATTGGTGGATGTTAGAAAATTTAAATTAGAAGGAGAAAAATAATATTATATGATTTTTTTTCTAAAAAATATTATTAAGAAATTATAAAAAAGAGATCTCTGGAATGATCAAATTTAAGATAATGCGATAGCATTTTATATTTACAATTTAAAATTAAAAAAAAACCTAAAAAATAAAATTGAAACAAAATGTTCCGTGATGAAAGAATGCATTATTTTAGAACATGTAGATGTACAAAAAGAAAACATAAGCTACATACTTTCAAAAGAAATTAAGAGAGGCATTACTTCAAGAATATTAGAACATAAAATTGGTGTAATTAGACCAGAACAGATACAAATTTTCTCATTTGCATCCGTCAAAGTGTCGTGGTAATTAATTCGTAAACAGGAGATTTGAGTAATATATATTTTTACTTCTTATGCAGAAAGATGTGTTATTAATATTATAACATTTTATAATGTAAGAGCAAAGTGCGTAGAGGGAATTTCGATATTCGTTAATTTCCGGATTTATACGAAGTGCGCTTGCAAAATTTAGACTAATTGATTTCTGAAGATTATGATGTGCCTCTTTTACATATTAATGTTTTCCAGATAAAAGTGTGCTTTTAAATTGGCAAAGTCATTGGTTCCAGCTCTTGATTTTCACATTAACCTATTTTGTTATTTTTATCTAGCAAAATAGTTAATGAAATGTCATAAAGTATATTGATACTGTTTATATTTATTTTTCTAATACTCACCTAAATACTTTAGCCAGATATTTTTTATTCAAATTAAAACGAGATAATTTAGGATATTTATATGCAAGTCCGATCTTATGAAACTAATATTTATCCTATTATTTAATTATTTATTATATTATCTGATTATTGTTCATCAATCTTTTTCATTCTGTATATATATATATATATATATAGATAGATAGATAGATAGATAGAAGCATATATATATATATAGAGGCATAAAGTTATTACGAGACAATGGTAAATAAAATATAAAGAGCGAAATCTTAATTTTTACCTATTGGTAGGAGATACACTAGAGGTTTAAGTTACTCCTCGATGTAACAGATGCTTTCTTTTTATAACAAATTTAAGGTGTAAATATTCTTGTCATACTGCTCAATTTAAAAAAAAGTGCAAATATTCTAGCATTATATATTTTACAACAAAATATTATAGGATACATATTTTCTAAGAAATATCATCAGCAAATTTTGAAATGAGAAATCCCCGTAACTAATAAATTGAAGATATATTTGATAGTATCCGATTTAAAATTATAAAAAACTTAGGAAATAAAACTAAAGCAAAATCTCCTTTCATGAAAGGATACACCCTTTCAGGATATATCACGTAAAAAGAAATTATATATTTTTAGAAGAAATTAAAAGAATCATTTCTTTAAAAATCTCAGAGTGTAAAATTGGAGCCATTAGACCGAAACAGATATACGTTTTTTCATTTTCGTCCGTCAAAGAGTGCTCGAAAATTAATTTGTAAACGGGTGATTTGAGTAAAATATATTTTTATTTCCTATGCAGAAAACTATGTTATTAATCTCACAAAATTTTCAAATGTAAGAGCAAAATGACTAGAGGAGGAGATATCGATATTCGTTAATTTGCGGAATTAGATGCGAAGCGCTTGAAAAATTTCAATTAATTGATTTTTGAACAATATAATGTATCTCTCTTGCATATTATTGTTTTCAAGATAAATTCTACTTTTGAACTAACGATGTTAGTCATTCCCACTCTTGATTTTCACATTAATCTATTTTGTGACTGTTATCAAGCATGCCGATTAATGCAATAACAAAAAGTATATCAAATGTTTATATATCTATTTTTGGAACAATACACATTTAAATATATGATTCCGATGGTTTTTTAATTGACATAAAAATAAGACAGTTTAGGATATTCATTCTTGTGCTCGGTGTTTTGAAATATTTCGGAAACTATTTTTAGACTAGTGTAGATGTCCTTCCTAGGACGGTGGGTAAAAATTGTATTTTTCACAAAAATTAAAAAAAATGATAAAAATAAAGATGAAACAATATGGAAGCATTTAGAAGAGCAATTTTTGGCGGTTTTATGTTCT
This sequence comes from Maratus speculifer, assembly GCA_964019185.1. Taxonomy (NCBI): domain Eukaryota; kingdom Metazoa; phylum Arthropoda; class Arachnida; order Araneae; family Salticidae; genus Maratus; species Maratus speculifer. Next base: position 255,916,899 of record OZ025297.1, read on the forward strand.
AATAAACACATTATTGGCATTAATGATACTCCAGAGTAAACCAGGCTTTGCGGTTTATATACCATAACAACATTACGATTTTTTTTTCAAAAAACAAAATTTTAACAAATATGTAATAATGCTGCGTAACTAAAAAACATCTGCTGCAACTATTGAAATAATATTAATGATTAATAAAAATAATAATTTTTATATTGAAATATTATTTTTCTCGTTGTTTTCCCCCCTTCTCCGGAAAAAAAAGGTTTCAATTTTACTCTTTTGTTCACAAATGTCTGTTTCTGCTATTTATCTTCGGATGCACACATACAAATTACCGATCTCAGTGGGAGCGTCAATTCCATTGACAGTTTTTGAGGGAAATACCGGATTGGCACGCTATACGTTACACTGTGATTTATTATATAGATATAATATTGTTATGGTTCATTTATTTATTATTTTTATTTTATTTAAGTATTTATTTTATACATTTTTTATTATATTTATCTGTTTATTTCAAACATTAAATTTACATAAAATTATGCTAACTTAAATAAATCCAATATATCTCAGAATTACCTATAACATTAACATGCAGCTTCACTCTTGTATATAAATTTAATTACCATTGCGTTGTATTCTCTATGATGATTTAACGACAATCACATCGATTATGGAAATATTATACATTTCAGAATGTGTATGGTTCAATTATCTTAATCTTGGTATTATCTAAAATATATTAAACAAATACTCGAAATTCAAGCAACCATCTACGTAAGTTACCAAAATTTAACATTTTATTTACAAACATTACATTTAAATTTATTTACCTTAATTGAATAATTGAAATTTCTCATTTTATAATCTGAAAATAACACATTTAATGACAGTCTGAGCTTCTTTAAAAATAGAAAATACTGGAACTCGTGAGTTAGGAATTAATTGAATTACCTTTACGCATTACAAAACAAATTAATATCGAGACTTCCACACATAAAACAAACACTTACCCATGTTGAGCAATACTTAAAAAAAAAAAGAAAAAAAATACTTCTTAACATTCTCAATAATGAGTTATGAAAGTTTCATGAAATAGTTCCAATTTACCAATTTATCAACCATTTCCATTAGTTCTAATAACTCAACCTTCTGCATGACGCGTTCGGTAGCCGTGGAGTCTCACTAGCTACTTTACCTAAGTTCAAATTGATCCCTCAATGATGAACACCATCCCTCGTTATCAGCATCTTCTCTCATCCGGAACCCGTCGTTGCCGACACAAAGATTCCGGACATGGTCACAGGCTACTGTCACTTTCTTGATACATGATGGACACAGACCTGTCATAGACTTAGTCCCAGCTACTCCCAAACATACAATTCTTTATATTATTTTCTTTTTCAATCAGGTAAAGAAGCAACTGATCCGTCTGAAAATTTAAATCAAACATAGACCCACGTAATTGTAGGAAGGTCAGAAAATCTCTTCTAATGAAGAAGAAGAGACTATTTTCGTTAAAAAAAAAATATTACCCTTGCTCGAGAGTTCGACATAAAAAAATAATGGAGTGATTGCCAAATCAACAAGTTGGAAATTGCACGTGAAGCGTAGCAAATGAGGCGCGTTCGCACGATAACGAGGTTTTAAAAATATTCAGATCTTGCTGTTTTAGTAGCCAGTACTTCCGAAAAAGTATAGTTGCAGAAATATTTTTTGTGTTCCTGTAAATATACAGGAAGTAACTTTTATTACACCTTAGCAAGCATATCATTTTCATAAAATGCAAATTAGTTTAATGTAATTAAAACACACCCCAAACAATGTTTCCCCGTATAGCATTATGTAGTGAAATTCTTTTGTGTAGTCTTGTTATTTAAAAATAAATGTTCTTTGCATCACATATTGTACAGAATGTATATTTTTGTATATATGTATACTTCATAGATTCATGTAAATTCTATTATATTTAAAAGAGTTTAACATCATTAAAATGTACTTGAAACTATATTTTTTATTGACCGTAATGTAACGGAATACCTTTGATTGTCCCTGTAATTGATTTATGCTTCCGATTTTTATAAAATTTGAAATGACTCAAGAAAATTATGCAATAGTTATATATTTTAAATTTCAAACGATTAAAATGAATTTTATGCTTTTTCCCCATTGACCGTAATGTAATGGAATACTTTTGGTTGTTCCTGTAATTGATCTATGCATTCGATTTTCATAAAATTTGAAATGATTCGACAAAATTGTCTAATAATTAAATATTTTAAATTTCTAACGATTAAAACTTATTTGAAACTTTTTTCTCCATTTAGCGTAATGTAACGGAATACTTTTGATTGTCCATGTAATTCAACTGTGCATTCGTTTTTCATAAAATTTGAAATAACGCCACAAAATTAATGAATAAATGAATATATATTTTAAATTTCAAACGATTCGGTTGGGTAGTTTTTGCGTTGTTATATGGGGACAGACAGACAGACGGACAGACAGACGGACAGACGAACGGACTGAACGACAACTACAGGTGCTACGTATTTACATAATTACGAACGCACCTAAAAAAGGGAATTAATGAATATAGATACAAAATCAACTTTCGCGATTTTCTGTAATTATTAACAGACGGGAAGTTCCCTTAAACTCCTCTAACTTTAATTGGTTAAAATTTTCAACTGTTCTCTTGATGCAGAGAGTATTATAAGTAACGTCAAGCCCTTTAACTTCCAAAATACGGGAGTATTAAACCAAACATTCGTTGGTAAAGTAATTACATTTCAGTCCACCTGGGAGGAATAGCTAACGTGAAACCCACAGCTTGTTTTTGATTTTGTGGCTCCTAAAGTCAACATGTTGCTTCGGGAAACTCCCGTATTCTGTGAAACTGAATGCTCTTATCCCCCATACTCAACTGCAAAACACATATCCTCCGCGAGAAAAACAACCAGGCTAATTTTCACTATCTCTTTAATGAGAAAAAAGAGAACTCACAGATACCCCTTTACTTAAAAAAAAAAAAAAAAAAAAAACAAGATGTCTTTGAGTTTTAACTTACTATTTCTTTTTATCTCTAGAATTTCAAAAATGTTTGTTCCTCTTTGAACACACTATAACAATATCAATTCTATCAAAGTCAGAAAATCTCTACTAGTGAAGAAAAACAGTCTATCTCCGTTAAAAAAAAAAAAAAAAAAAAAAAAAAAATTGCTCGGGAGTGCAACATAAAAAAAAAAGATAAAACGGTTTCCAAATCAAAAAAAGGGAATTAATGAATTTAGATACAAAATCAACTATCATGATTTTCTATAATTATTACTCTCGTAACGTATTGAATATTAAATCGACGTCGACTGCATTAATCTTCGAAATCCGTGAGGATTAAACAGATATTCGTTGGTAAATTAATTACATTTCACTCCACCTGAGAATAATAGCTAACATCAAACCCATATCCTGTCTTTGATTTTATGGCTCCTAAAGTCAAAATGCCACTTTGGAAAACTCCCGTATTCTGAAACCGTATACTCTCATCCCCCCATACTCAGCTGCAAAAGCAACATATCCTGCACGAGAAAAACAACAAGGATAAACTTCACAATCTCTCTAACGAGAAAAAAGCGAACTCAAAGAAACCCATTTTTCTAAAAACGAAGGATGACTGAGTTTTATATATATATATATATATATTATATATATATATATATATATATATATATATATACATATATCTAGAATTCCTAAAAAATTCCGTACCTCTTTGAACACACTATAACAATCTAAAATTGCACAGAAAACAAGTAGTAAACATTACGAGTAATTTGATGCTGTCTAGATTTTGGCGTAAATCAATTAACTGCTGGCGCAGCAATTCTGCCATTTTCAAGATGTATTAACATGTATAAGATAAAAGAAAGTTTTATGATTGTTACATCTGACTAGTTTAGAATGCACTTTTACGCAGTCATAGATATAAGGTAATGGAATGAGTCAGAACATCTTTTACGGATCTTTCTTTTACCATTTCTAATAGTTCTACATTATTGCATCTTGTCTTATTTTTGTTTTGTATATAATTTTTTTTATATTTGTGATTGGATTTTTTTATTATTTCTGGTAGTAATTATTTTCCATGTATATTCGCAGTATAAAGTTCGTTTTCGAATTAATAGTGAGTTGTGTAGGAGATTTTTTAATCAATACGACCTTCAAATGATACCTCAAAACTCTTCATCAGTATAATATTCCATCAACATGAACTTGATTTTTAATTAAAAAAATACACAAATTCAAGCTTTTAAATAAGTTTTTAAGCTGTTACATACATTGTGCTTTTGAACTAAGTAGTTTTATAACATTTTAGTTTATATTTTGTAATGATTTATCCGTAAAATAATTTAGATATTGGATCATAAGTGCTTTTATTCTTTTAAAATAGCTTGCTTTTCTGCCACAGTTGTTGTCATATCGTAGGTTCAAGTCTCTCAATAAATGTTCCATTTAATTCATGAAGTTTTTTTTTATCACTAAAATTTTATATAGATATAGCAAAGAGAGAGAAAGAGATTTATTGGTGTGGGTGTTAAATACGCATGTATAGGAAGGCAGGAAGTTCTTGATTCAATCAATAACACATTGGATTTCATGACAAATGTAATTTGGATGGTAGTACCATACTTTAATATTTACCCCTGCCTACATTATATGCTACTATTTCATGGTATATTGCTCAAAATAATTTATCAAAAAAGTTTACAACTTGATCAAATCAATTTTTCTTTTTGGGGTGGAGGGAGGACATTCATTATACAACTTTGATATGACATTTAATTAGTAATATGTTTTCTTTTTTAATAGTATTTAAATCCAGTTTCTTAAGCATTATTTTTTTCTGGCATTTTATTTTCTTGTTGGTAATGTACTTTCCCTTTTTAATTCATTTCAATATATTTTTTTCAACTTAAGAGTTTTCTTGGATTTTTATTTAATGTAATTCTTGTTTGCGGTAACCCCAATTTTGCATTATTTATTGTGGTATGGCTAAAGTGAAGATGATGCCATACATAATTTTCGTAGTAATGAAGGTTAGTGAAACCTGAAAAATCTGCCTTGATTCAACAATTTTCCAGTGTATTCTACATTTTCAAGTACATTTTGCAGAATTTATGGAGATCTGTTTCATAGATTATTATTTTGGTTTATGCATAATTTCTATTTTATTAGATGCCTTTATTATGCATTCATTTTCAATAGTTGATGCTAATTTATGATTTATTATAAAAATTTTAGATCTATACATACATACATAGATAGATATATATATATAGGTATTTAAATAATGATGCATATATAATGCAAAATGACGCATACACGTATATGAGTGTGATTGTGCATGTTTATGCACATGTGTTTATATTATGTTAATGTGTTGCATGTTTATGTATAAGTGTATTTTGCAAGTATTTGTTGCTTGATTATACATACACTGTAAAAAAAAAAAAAAAAAAAAAAAAAAAAAAAAAAAAAAAATCAAGAGGTAACTAAAAAATTTTTAGTAAATTTGTATTCCACAGAATTTTTTAGTAACCATTACACACTTTTATTTTTTGCAAGCGAAACAAGCATTTCTTTTGTAAACTGAACAAAAGAATTTTTTGTATAACTAACTTAAAAATTTTTAGTATGAGCCACCAAGCAAATTTTAGTAATAGCTCCAAAAGTATTTTTAATAACCATTACGCGGGCTCGAAGGGCAGGAGCTTCCTTCGAGCTGCATCCAGACTTCTGGAGCGGAAGATTTTCGGCAAAACCGCAATAGATGGCTGCACCAAACTTTGCTACTGTTCCGTCGGGATATTCATAATCCCTTTGTTAACGAGTACTTACACTGCATACATTCGGGGCGTATTTGGCTGTAGCCAGTATCGAACCCGGGACCTTTTAGCCTGGAGTCCGTTGCTATAAGCACTATGCTATCAAGGTCACACCAAGTGAGTTTTAGTAATAGCTATTAAAAATATAAAATTATTAACTCTATTCGTTGCTAACTTTTTTCTAGTAATTCTTACAGATTTTCTTGTAACCGACTAAGATTACTAAAAATGTTTTAGTAATTACAAGGATCACTAAAGTTTTTTTAGTAGATCGACACTTTTTTTAAAGTGTATAGCGTGTATGTGTTATGTGTGTTCTAGAGTATTTTTCAAAAAACACTTAAATATCCTGAGATAGAAATGTTTAAATATTATTTGTTTAAATAAATAAGTAATGCTTAAAACATTTATAAAATGTATTTTTTAAACCAAAATATCTGCATATGAATGTGTTATTTTTTATCGTAATTTATAGTAAATGATGAATTTATTTTGCCTTTTATAAATCATGTGTTAAAAGCTTTTTTTTATGTAAATAATAAAAATAAACGTTTGAAAGAAAGAAATAACATATTCATTTTTATCTTCTTCTTCAAAGGCTTTTGTATTCATGACTGGCTGAATGCACTTCCACTAAATGAGTTGATGCATCGGCAAAATATATAAAAATGGGACAATGGAAAAAACAATATTCAAAAATTATCTTTTTTATGCATTTTTTTTTTTTTTTTTTTTTTTTTTTATAGCACAATTCAATGTAAAAAAATAACTATTACTGTCTTATTTCTTTTTAACTTTTTTCTCCTTTTAACTTCAGGCTTCATCTTGCATTAAAGAAATTAAAATGCAAAGAATTCATGATTTATTTATTTATGAGGCATTTTAAAACTTGCGCTAACTTCTGCAGAAATATCAAAAAATATTCAGTCGTTTTATGAGAATGTAAATTAAAAAATATAAAATATGTTGAAAAAAACTGCCTATGAACATTCTATGCACTGAAGTTAATTTTTTTAATTGAATTCTTATCTTGAAAAAAAATATTTTTTTCAATAGCAGTTTTGAAATTAACTTAAACTTTTAAACAAATGTAAAGTTGAAAAAAAAAATTGTCCTAATGCAACATTTTTTATTTATTTTTTATTAAATGAAGATAATTAATATGTTTATTTTTTACTATTTTCCATGCGTATTTGCGTATTCATTTTACAATACTAAACATATTCTTATGTTGAATTACCTTTATTATTTCTTAAGAAGATTATCGTGCATATTTATTATTAAATAAATATGGAATTTTATGACTAAGGAGATTTTTTTAGTTATCAATTGCTATTTTATGCCATAGTAAATTTAATTTAGATACCGGTTAACAAGGTTCATTTTAAAACTAACATGTACAGAGTTTTTATAAATTACGAGCACTATTGGTATGATGATTGGTCATTTTAAATCTACATGCAGTTAATGAAATCTTAGCCCAGTAAGCCGCTAGGTAAGAAAAATTGCCGCTGGACATTTTATTTTTTATTGTCCCCTCATATAGAGCACCAGAGGCTTCACTTGGTTGTCTTATCTTCTCAAGTATGTGACACTTTAAAATATATGCCATTTTAATTCTTGTTATAATATTTTCTAGTAGAAAAAATTGATTCTAGGTTTTTTTTTTTTTTTAACTCAAATTTTGTGACGGTTTACCCATCATATAAAAAAGAGATAAAAAATATCCTTAAATTTCTTCTTTAATTTTCTTTTTTGGTGGGGGGTATGCCTCTTTTTATTTCATATTTGTGTTGAATTGTGTCGAGAGACATTTCCTCAGAACAATGAGATGTTTACCTGGACTATTTGAGGTTTTGCATTTTGAATGGTCAAAATATGCAATCTCTCCCTCTGGACCGCAATAATGCTTCCCCTTCTCTTTGCTTCCATTCCGCTTCTGAATGAATTATGGAAATAGGCCAGGACAGGAACAATTGCCAGAACAGGAACAATTAATAAAAACCAACAGGAAAACAACCCATTTCCCTCAAATAAAGTTATGAAGAAAACTACCAGAGTAATATTTGAATATGCTTACAGTGAAAATGTAATAATCGAAAAATGGAACGATGCTGCAGTATTAGTGTCAACAAACAAAATCAAAGTTCTTCGTGTGTAACCGCTGAGAAGTATGGTAGAGCTCAGAAAAAAAAAATATATATATATATATGTATATATATACCAGTCCGAATGTCTCAACTTTTGAAAACATATAATGTGCACATGGGCGGAGTTGATTATTTGACCAATTTGTTTCCCAATATAAAATTAGGATTCATTAGTTAGTAATATTCACAATTTTTAGAATTTTGTTTTTGTTATTAATTATTTAGCAGTTATGAAAAAATCCAACTCTCCAGCTTTATACGTCATATCGAAAGAGTACTTAAAGAGATAGACAGAAATTAAAATCAGAGAAAACAATAGAAAACAAATAAAGGTTTTGCGATATATTCTTAAGGAATTTAAAGGCTGTTTTTGTAGCAGTTTATATATTTTGTACAATGTAAATATATATTTATATCATAGAAGGCGACAGCCTTCAAGTGACGCAGCTTTAAACCTACCATCGTCAAAACCTACCATCGTCATAAGGGTAGATGCGGAACTTCATATATACAGCTAACTCAACTTCAAAGGAAATCGGAAAAGCCGCCTTCTAATAACTCAGCAAATATTGGTCAGAATGGTCCAATTTTTTTAATATAGTCTTATATTCCCAGTCTAATCCTATCCAATAATTTTTACATTTCTACGTGCCGTATATTTTTAGATCTCGATAACCATTTTTAAACTGAAAACGATGGTGTTTGTTCCTGATAATGAGATCTAGAAAACGGGCTGGGAGATTTTATTAAAACTTATATATAATATGAATCTCTTTAAGATAGAGGGAATAAGACTTGCCTTGTTTCTAGGAAAACTCTTGTTTAATATATATTGATCTTGGAAAATTGGACTATATTAGCTCGCGGATTACATGTTATTCTATGGGTTAGCAGACGGAGACACTGCAAAAAGGCAAATGTAGTAATGGTCACAGTTAAAACACCCGCATCGAAGCAATAAATGTTTTTGAAACTACAAAAACATCTTATCATGCGCTTTAAAACATTCAATAAATATATACTAAATCAAATTTCTATTTATTTTGCCTTTATTTTTCGTAAGAAGAAAATATTACGTTTCTTACATTGGATATTTTTGCATTTTGTGGAAAAAATATTTTGAATCCTTTTTTAAAATAGGAAAATATTTTTTAATTATACATATTCAATATACTTTTCACTAATGATTTTCTTTTAAAGTTTACAAACAAAAACTATTTTTAATAAATTTGCTTTAGAATTCCATGTATTCATACGCCGTTTAGATAGTTTTGTTTTGAATCGTAATCGAATTCGCTGGCGGTAAGCTTTGTACTTGGCACTTGTTGTTTTTAGCATGTATGTTGTGTAATTTGCGAAATAATGGTTATTATGGTAATATAGGTATTGTGTTATTTGGAGAAACTGAAAGGCCCCCTTTTTTGGATAAAATAATATGGTGAATCCAAGTACACGAATCAAAACAAATTGATTCGTGCTGTATGTTGGCATGAAATATTCAATTTCAGGAGACGAACGTGAAGCTAAACCATCTATAATGAAAAAGAAAGGTAAATAAATATTTTTTGGCACTCATTATTAAAGTATTATTTAAAAAGTATAAGTGATGTATACATTAGTTAGCATGTTGATTTGATTTCAAACCAACATAAACTATCACAGAATGTGTAAACTATTGCTAAATTTTGGTAAACAAACAATATTTATAATTGACCAACAGTTTAACCAAGTGCTTGTGAATTGTAAAATTCTCAAAATAGATTGTTTTTAAGTTTATAGATGTCCTTATTATATGAATTAATTAACAATAATTATATGAATTAATTAACAATACTAAGTTTTAAAGTGTTGTAAAAATTGTGCTTTTTTATTTCATTTATTAATTTCTGTGATTAATAACCCAGGATGTTAATTTTTAGATTAAAATTGCTTGAATATGTTATTCAAAATGCATTTATTACTTTTTCTTATGCATTTTTGTCGCTATTAATTTTCATTTTAAAACTGTGCCTTTTTAGCTTAGCTTAATGGCCAGTAAATCCAGGTTTTAAACAATTTTTAAAATAAGTAAGTGCACTTATTATTGGAAATTGTGAACAAACTAGTATTTATCAACAAATTACAGCAGTATTTTGATAATTCAAAAGAAAGTAATGAAGTTAATTTGTTCTTACATGCATTAGTGACTGTGGCTATAAAGATTTCAGAGATTTAAAAACAAATTAGTTGCACTCATTGTTTTTTTTCTTCATGTACACACAGTGCTTGTACAACATGCATTAGTGAGTGCATTTTTAATTAATTTTGTGTATTTTACGGATTGTTGCACAGCAATTTTGCTGCAGCCTGAGTGTTTTGTTTTTGTTTTGTTTTCATGTGCTCTAAGTGCTATACATGCAGTAGTTGGACTGCTTTAACGAGTTTTATTTTAGCGAGTGAGAGTTTTAGGCCCTTTTTTTTCTAATATAAACGTTATTGTTTTAATGTATTTGTTTCACAATATTGTCACTGGATTTTTTTAGTTCAGGTATCACTCATTTCTTCCAGATATTGGGAATCTGCATGTTACCGCAAAGTTTGCTGCATCTGTTAATTTTTGTTGTTTGTTTTCATATGGGCATAGTGCTCATACATTTGTTATTGACTGCGGCTTTGAGAAATTTCATGTGTTTTAGAGACCATTGCATAAGTTTGCTGCATCCAGTAATTTGACATGCACCCAGCTCTCATTATCCATTAGTGACTGTAGCTTTAACATGTTTCATGCATCCTATTATTTCATTAATAATTTCGAAATTCCATGTTTATATTTTAAAATGTTATTTAGCAGTTGCCACGGAGGTACTACAGCGCATCATTGTAGTCTGCATTAGATGCTGTTCAAAATAGAAATTTTTTTTTCTTTTTTTCTTCCTAAGAGTCTGATGATTTAAATCCAAGTGTGAAAATTTTTTCTCAGATCACAAACCAAATACAAAAGTATTGTAATAGTTAATATTACGTTATAGAAATCAATAATCAAAATATAAAAGCATTAGCTTTACAGCTTAGAACATAGCGTTATTAATAAACTGCATTTATAAATTGGACATCTAAAATGGAAAATCTTAATATATTTTTATAATGTTAGAATTTACAAGCACTAAAAGTTGGGTAAGCAAATAATTCTTAACCAAATATTAATGATAACATTGGTTTAAAAAGAAATAACTTATACTTCTATGCTTTAATAATGAGTTTCATAAAATATAAATTTACCCCCCTTTTTTTCTATAGATGTTTTAATTTCATATTCATTGTCTCGAAATTGAAGTATTTCTTTCTAACATTCTTTTACAAAAATGTTTGATAATTAACGCTTTTTTTATTTTTTTTTTAAAAAAAGGCCTTGTTTCTACTAATGAACACAAAATCCTCAAATAACTTTGAATCCATTATTTAAATAAGTTGCATAACATACCTAAGAAGAAAACATATTTAAGATTAAATTTAATACAAGAAATTAAAAATTTTTAATTCAAATAATGTAAAGTTACTAACACACTAACAAATAAATATTTTAAAATACTAACAGCTAATAATGGGCGATAAATAATTACATTTTTTAGTTTTGTCATTTCTAAAATGTAATTGTTTAAATTCTATTTGAGTTGAACCTCATCCAAACCCTAAGAAATATTCTATCAAACCTTAATTTAATCTGAAAAAAAAAAATCTGACAATACACACTGACAAGCTTAGTTGTATAATATAGACGCACACCATGTGCAGAAAATTTTATGAAGAAACAATTTTTATTTATTTATTTCAACAAAGAATTGCATTAAAAAAAAAGTGTATCTCAACAAAGAATCATGTAAAAAACCCCAACATTTCGAGAAAATACCACACGAAAAACATAAATTTCGTCCAAAAACCGCAAAAAAAAAAAAAAAAAAAAAAAAAAAAAAAAAACGTTAATTTAATCCATGAATCGCATAAAAAATACAAATTCCATGAATCGCTAAAAAAAGAAAGCAAATTGCATAAAAAATGGGAATTATGTCCGCATATTGCTTAAAATGTGAATTACGTCCATGAATCATGTAAAAGAGCGAGAATTATATTCATAAATTGTATGAAAAATGCAAATTACGTCTATGAATCGTGTAGTAAAACATGAATTATGTTCATAAATCGCTCAAAAAACACGAATTTTGATGGCAGAAATCTGAAACGAAAATTACCTCTATAATACGCATAAAAATAGCGACTTGCATTCATGAATTGCATAAAAAATGCAAATTACATCCATGAATTGCATAAAAACGTGAATTACATTCATAAATCACTCAAAAAATGCGAATCACTTCCATGAAGTGTGCAAAAAAACACGAACAACGTTCAGAAATTGCAAAAAATGCGAATTATGTCCAAGAATTGGTAAAAAAAAGCGAATTACATTCATAAATCTTATAAAAACACAAATAACGTCAATAAATTGATCAAAAAACACAAATTTTGTCGATAGAAAGCTCAAAAGATGCAAATTATGTCTATGAATCGCATAAGTATAGCAAATTACGTCCATAAATCATGTAAAATGTAAATTACATTCATTAATCGCATAAAAATTGCAAATTATGTCCATGAATCGCTCAAAAAAAGCGAATTGCATAAAAAACATGAATTGTGTTCACAAATCGCTCAAAACGTGAATTACGTCCATGAATTGTTTAAAAAAGTGAGAATTACGTTCAGAAATTGTATGAAAAACACAAATTATGCCTATGAATCGAGTAGTAAAACGGGAATTATGTTCATAAATCGCTCAAAAAACACAAATTTTGGCAGCAGAAAGCTGAAACGCAAATTACGTTCATAAATCACTCAAAAAATGCAACTCTCTTCCATGAACCGTGCAAAAAAATACTAATAACATTTATAAATTACAAAAAATGCGAATTAGGTCCAGCAATTGGTAAAAAAAACGAATTACATTCATAAATCCTATAAAAACACAAATAACGTCAATAAATCGATCAAAAAACGCAAATTTCGTCGAGAGAAAGCTTAAATGAAAATTATGTCTACAAATCGCATAAATATAGCAAATTACACCCATAAATCATGTAAAATGTAAATTACATTCATTAATTGCATAAAAATCGCAAATTATGTCCATGAATCTCATAAAAAACGCGAATTGGGTCCACAAATCGCTCAAAACGTGAATTACGTCCATGAATTGTTTAAAAAACTGAGAATTACGTTCAGAAATTGTATGAAAAACACAAATTATGCCTATGAATTGTGTAGTAAAATGGGAAGCTGAAACCCAAATTACGTCTATAAATCGCATAAAAATAGCGAAGAGTGTTTTGCATTCATGAATCGCTCAAAAAACACAAATTACGTCCATGAAACGCATAAAAACGTGAATTACATTCATAAATCACTCAAAAAATTCTAATCACTTCCATGAATCGTGCAAAAAAACACTAAGAACTTTCATAAATTACAAAAAATGCGAATTATGTCCAAGAATTGGTAAAAAAAGCAAATTACATTCATAAATCCTATAAAAACACAAATAACGTCAATAAATCGATCAAAAAACGCAAATTTCGTCGATAGAAAGCTCAAAAGATGCAAATTATGTCTATGAATCGCATAAGTATAGCAAATTATGTCCATAAATCATGTAAATTGTAAATTACATTCATTAATCGCATAAAAATCATGAAATATGTCCATGAATCGCTCAAAAAAAAAGCGAATTGCATAAAAACATGAATTGGGTCCACAAATCGCTCAAAACGTGAATTACGTCCATGAATTGTTTAAAAAAGTGAGAATTACGTTCAGAAATTGTATGAAAAACACAAATTATGTCTATGAATCGTGTAGTAAAACGGGAATTATGTTCATAAATCGCTCAAAAAACACGAATTTTAGCAGCAGAAAGCAAACGCAAATTACGTTCAAAAATCACTCAAAAAAAGCAAATCATTCCATGAATCGTGCAAAAAAATACTAATAACATTCATAAATTACAAAAAATGCAAATTAGGTCCAACAATTGGTAAAAAAAGCGAATTACATTCATAAATCCTATAAAAACACAAATAACGTCAATAAATTGATCAAAAAACGCAAATTTCGTCGACAGAAAGCTAAAAAAATGCTAATTATGTCTACGAATCTCATAAATATAGCAAATTACATCCATAAATCATGTAAAATGTAAATTACATTCATTAATCGCATAAAAATCGCGAATTATGTCCATGAATCACTCAAAAAAAGCAAATTGCATAAAAAATGTGAATTATATCCACAAAACGTGAATTACATCCATGAATTGTTTAAAAAAGTGAGAATTACGTTCAGAAATTGTATGAAAAACACAAATTATGCCTATGAATTGTGTAGTAAAATGGGAATTATGTTCATAAATCACTCAAAAAACACTAATTTTGGCAGCAGAAAGCTGAAACGCAAATCACGTCTATAAATCGCATAAAAATAGGGAATAGCATTTTGCATTCATGATTTGCATAAAAAACGCGAATTACATCCATGAATCGTTCAAAAAATGCAAATTACATCCATGAATTGCATAAAAATGTGAATTATGTTCATAAATCACTCAAAAAATTTGAATCACTTCCATGCATCGTGCAAAAAAACACGAATAACATTCATAAATTGCAATAGGTTGTGTAAAAGTGTTACGTCCAAGAGTTGTGTGAAAAAAGCGAATTACATTCATAAATCCTATAAAAACACAAATAACGTCAATAAATTGATCAAAAAACACAAATTTCGTCGACAGAAAGCTGAAAAAACATAAATTATGTCAATGAATTGCATAAAAATAGCAAATTACGTCCATAAATCATGTAAAATGTAAATTACATTCATTAATCGCATAAAAATTGCGAATTATGTCCATAAATTGCTCAAAAATGCAAATTACATTCATAAATCGCATAAAAAACACTAATGATGACCATGAATTGCGCAAAAAATGCGAATTACACCCAACATTAAATTAATTTGCGGAAAGTTTTTGGTTTTATACAAGTCTGCCAACAAGAACCTACAAGTTATCCTGAAACCCATTCTAAACCAACAAAAATTTAATGGAAAGATAAATTTGTCCAAGATAGACAAAATAATTTCCATTGACATACATTTACCAGAATCGAAAAATTCCTATTGAAATCTATGCTATACACTCCAAAACCAGAAAGAAAAAAATCCCTCCAAGTGTAACTCAATCTATCTGCTGCAAAATAAAATACATTGAAATGCAACTGAACAAGAACCTGAAAATTACATTTGAAATCAAACCGAAACCAGATTCAACCCCCCCCCCCCCCCAAAAAAAAAAAAAAAAAAAAAAAAAAAAAAAATTCAACCATATCTCGATTTGGGAAAGAAAACTTAATTTCCATAGATACGCGTGGTCAGAAATCTGGAAATTCCAATTAGTCTATGGGTTAGCAAACCTTAATTCAATCTAAAAAAAAAAAAAAAAAAATCTGACAAGCAGAGTTGTGTAATATAGACGCACGCCATGTGCAGAAAATTTTATGAAGAAACAATTTTTATTTATTTATTTCGACAAATTGCGTAAAAAAAAAAAGTATCTCAACAAAGAATCATGTAAAAAAAACCAACATTTCGACAAAATACCACGTGAAAAACGTGAATTTCGTCCAAAGACCACAATAAAAACATTAATTAAATCCATGAATCGCATAAAAAATACAAATTCCATGCATGAATCGCATAAAAAATGTGAATTAAATGCATGAATCGCATAAAAAATGTGAACTACATCCATGAATCGCTAAAAAAAAAGCAAATTGCATAAAAAATGGGAATTACGTCCACAAATTGTTTAAAATGTGAATTACGTTCATGAATCATGTAAAAAAGCAAGCATTATATTCATAAATTGTATAAAAAACGCAAATTACGTCTATGAATCGTGTAGTAAAACATGAATTATGTTCATAAATTGCTCAAAAAACACGAATTTTGGCAGCAGAAATCTGAAACGGAAATTACCTCTATAAAACGCATAAAAATACCGAATTGCATAAAAAATGTGAATTACGCGTATAAAAACATTTCATATTTATTTACTTAGAAGGTGTCACAAATAAAAATTAAATTAAAGAGTTGACATGTTTCGGTTCATTAATAAGAACCGTATTCATAACATATAAAATCAGTAGAAAATTAAATTAAATTTTCTACTTTTTTAATTTTAATTTTATACTTTTTAAATTTAATATATGGTCAAAATTTATTATATTTATATGCCGCGTTGACAATGGCTATATTCACGATCATAGCGGGCGCAATGTTTTGTTTTGATTTTTAAATTATATTTATATCCAGTGTCATTTAATTTTCTACTGATTTTATATGTTATGAATACGGTTCTTATTAATGAACCGAAACATGTCAACTCTTTAATTTAATTTTTATTTGTGACACCTTCTAAGTAAATAAATATGAAATGTTTTTATACGTGAATGAAAAAAGGTGAAGTGATTTTGTTTTAGTTTTTGAAAAAACGAAAGCTAACAACAGTTTTAATGTGAATTACGTTCATGAATCGCCCAAAAAATGCAAATTACATCCATGAATTGCATAAAAATGTGAATTACGTCCCAGAATTGGTAAAAAAAAGCGAATTACATTCATAAATCCTATAAAAACACAAATAATGTCAATAAATCGATCAAAAAACACAAATAGAAAGCTCAAAAGATGCAAATTAGGTCTATGAATCGCATAAGTATAGCAAATTACGTCCATAAATCATGTAAAATGTAAATTACATTCATTAATCGCATAAAAATCTCGAATTATGTCCATGAATCACTCAAAAAAGGCGAATTGCATAAAAAACGTAAATTGGGTCCACAAATTGCTCAAAACGGGAATTACGTCCACGAATTGTTTAAAAAAGTGAGAATTACGTTCAGAAATTGTATGAAAAACACAAATTATGTCTATGAATCGTGTAGTAAATCGGGAATTATGTTCATAAATCGCTCAAAAAACACGAATTTTGGCAGCAGAAAGCTGAAACGCAAATTACGTTCATAAATCACTCATAAAATGCAAATCACTTCCATGAATCATGCAAAAAAATACTAATAACATTCATAAATTACAAAAAATGCGAATTAAGTCCAACAATTGGTAAAAAAAGCGAATTACATTCATAAATCCTATAAAAACACAAATAACATCAATAAATCGATCAAAAACATAAATTTCGTTGACAGAAAGCTCAAAAAATGCAAATTATGTCTACGAATTGCATAAATATAGCAAATTACATCCATGAATCATGTAAAATGTAAATTACATTCATTAATCGCATAAAAATCGTGAATTATGTCCATGAATCGCATAGAAAACGCGAATTGGGTCCACAAATCGTCAAAACGTGAATTACGTCCATGAATTGTTTTAAAAAGTGAGAATTACGTTCAGAAATTGTATGAGAAACACAAATTATGTCTATGAATCGTGTAGTAAAACGGAAATTATGTTCATAAATCGCTCAAAAAACACTAATTTTGGCAGCAGAAAGCTGAAACGCAAATTACGTCTATAAATCGCATAAAAATAGCAAATAGTGTTTTGCATTCATGAATTGCATAAAAAACGCAAATTACATTCATGAATCGCTCAAAAAACACAAATTATGTCCATGAAACGCATAAAAACGTGAATTACATTCATAAATCACTCAAAAAATGCAAATCACTTCCATGAATCATGCAAAAAAACACTAATAACGTTCATAAATTACAAAAAATGCAAATTACGTCCAAGAATTGGTAAAAAAAGCAAATTACATTCATAAATCCTATAAAAACATAAATAACGTCAATAAATCGATTAAAAAAACACAAATTTCATCAACAGAAAGCTGAAAAAACGCAAATTATGTCTATGAATTGCATAAAAATAGAAAATTACGTCCATAAATCATGTAAAATGTAAATTACATTCATTAATCGCATAAAAATTGCGAATTATGTCCATAAATTGCTCAAAAATGCAAATTACATTCATAAATCGCATAAAAAACACGAATGATGACCATGAATTGCGCAAAAAATGCGCATTACACCCAACATTAAATTAATTTGCAGAAAGTTTTTGGTTTTATACAAGTGTGCCAACAACAACCTACAAGTTATCCTGAAACCCATTCTAAATCAACAAAAATTTAATGGAAAGATAAATTTGTCCAAGAAAGACAAAATAATTTCCATTGACATACACTGACCAGAATCGAAAAATTCCAATTGAAATCTATCCTATACAATCCAAAACCAGAAAGAAAAAAATCCCTCCAAGAGTAACTCAATCTATCTGCTGCAAAATAAAATACATTGAAATGCGACTGTACAAGAACCTGAAAATTACATTTGAAGTCAACCAGATTCAACCCCCCCCCCTCAAAAAAAAAAAAAAAAAAAAAAAAAAAATATATATATATATCCGACCATATCTTGATTTGGGAAAGAAAACTTAATTTCCATAGATATGCGTGATCAGAAATCTGGAAATTCCAATTAGTCTATCTTAAACCTAATCTGAACCTGAAAAAGGAAATTCCATATAACCGGAGCCCAGTATCTATACAGGACAAAATATTTTCCATTAAAGCGCAACCTGAACAGAACTTGAAAATTCCATTTGAATTGAACCTGATTGAAACCTGAAAAAAATTTCCATCGAACCTTAACCTAATCCGAAAAAGAGAAAATTATTTCTGCCGATACACATTGACAAGAGTCTGAAACTTAACATGAAACCTAATCCAAACCCGAAAAGGAAAAAACAATGGAAACACAAGTCTGTCCAAGAAAGACCAAATAAATTCTGTCCACATACACCGACAAGAATTTCAATTAAAATCTATTCTAAACCCAGTTCAAACACTACCCCCCCCCCCCAAAAAAAAAAAAAAAAAAAATCCAATTGTAACTCAATTTATCTACGATAAAATAATATACTTGAAATGCAACTCAACAAGAACCTGAAAATTCCATTTGAAGTCAATCTGAAATCAGATTCAATACCCCCCCCCCCCCCAAAAAAAAAAAAAAAAAAAATTAATCAAATCAAGATTTTAGAAAAAAAAGGAACAATTTATGTCGATATGTATTGACCAGATCATGGAAATTCCAATAGAAGTCTATCTCAAACCCGATCCGAATAACCTGAAACTCAATCCAATCCCCCCCCCCCCAAAAAAAGTAAAATAAAATAATTAGGAAATAAAAATCTGTTCAAGAAAGACAAAATAATTTCCGTCCCCATCCACTGACCAGAATTGAAAACTAGTACTTGAAATGCAACTCGACAAGAACCTGAAAATTCCAATTCAAGTCAAACTGAATCAAGATTCAAACCCGAAAAAAAAAAAAAAAAAAAAAAAAACAATTATCTAACCAAATCAAGATTTTTAGAAAAAAAAATTATGTAAATAGGTACAGACTAGAGCATGGAAATTTTAATAAAATCTTAAACCCGATACAAACTCCCCCCCCCTTACATAAGTAACAAGAAGCCTTGATGACCCCACAAAACATAACTAACAGGAGCGAAGAGTCATGCATACTGCATCGATTATGATGCATTTTCTGACTCATTCTGAATATTGTAAACTTATTGTCATTCATGTACAATAATTTTACCATTCTGTGCAAAAAAACAAAGCATAATTAAAGAGAGTAAAAAATTTTCCATTAAACATGTTTATATACTTTCCATTTTATTCTGAATGCTTTAAACCTATCAGTTTCATCTTTGTACAGTAATCTTCCCATCCAAATCTCCCCCCCCCCTGTTAGTTTATATATGTTTTGTGTCAAAAATAACGTTTGAATAAATATTTTTTGCGTCATTGTATCCAAAGTAAGTTAAATAGATGCAAATAGATACAATGACGCAAAAAATATGTATTCAAATGTTATTTTTGATTTTGGATAGCGTAGCACAAAAGATAAATCTATTTATTCAAATAAATACATTTCAGTGCATTATATATATTCAGTGAAAGTGATGTATTTAACAGTGTATTGGAAAATGAAAAGTATTGTTTAGATATGAAAATGTATTTAGACAATAAATAAATAAATGGAATTTTAAAACATTGTTTAAAGCCTCGTCAAGGCGTCACTTAAATTTTGATATCATATCTCTTAAGATTCATATTTTGAATTTATGAAAGATGTAATTGATAAAACCTTAATGAATTAAATTTTAATATATGTATATATTAATTAATAGCATAGCGTCACATAAATTTTGATATCATTAGTTTTAAGTCCCAAATTTAAAATTCTTAGATATATAAGATAAAGTGCTGCGTCACAAGCTTTTAACCCGTTCAGGGTTTTTTGTACTGATTCTTATGCCGAAACTTTTTATTGGAAAACTTAATCCTTATATGCCTTCTTTGTTCTTTATTTAAGGATAAATATATAATGCTTACTTCATAATACTGAATTTCGTCCACAGAAACAAAGTAATCTCATGTATGAACCGAAACAATTAAATTTGTATAAAAATGACATTTACACTGAACAATTCTTCTTGTCCTTTTTAGCAAAAGTTTTTTCTCCCTTAAAGATCTTAACATTTATCTGTGGAACAGTTTGTGGCATCATTAACTAAAACTTCTAATTAGTTGCAACAAGCATTCTCTAGACAGATTAATTGTTAAAGTTAAAATGTTTCATGACAATTAATATATGAAATGATATAGTTAAAAGCATGACATAATTTTCCTTTAGGTATTGTTATTATTTTTTTGTAAATGCATTTTACATACACATTACTACTGTAAAAAAAAAAAAAAAAACTCTATGCACTATAATTGTACAAATTCTACGTATGAATTTTAACAGAGCAAAAGAAATTTAAAAACATTTCATTGAAGGAAAGATAGGCATAAGATTTAAATTCCTTCACTTGAAATATTATAAATATTCTATGTAATGTGTTCGAAATTAAGATACAGAATTGTTTTTTGTTATGTAAAACTTTCTAATACTTTTTATTGTTATTATTATTATTTTATTACTGTTGCTATTATTGTCACATTGCGTCGCTTTAGTATAATTAAAAGGTTCTAACAGCCATTTTCTTTTAAAGAATCATTTTTGGGCGTAGGAAGGTTATATATGTACATCCGAAGGCGTTACTGCATTGAAATAACGTTATATTTAATTTAATTCTACTTGCAATAGAGAACGATACAGTTCTATCATAAAATGTTGTAAATAAATAGAATCTTATACAAAACGTCATTTTTAGAGTTTCGTTCATTTAACGAAACCCTATCCGTTTCTATCCTCTATCTGTTTGATCGTCACAGAGCCCGTACACAAAGAATATATAAATCAGAGCTTGAAATTTTCTGTTATACAGCTGAATACCTCATATCACAGGAGAAATCATACAATTTAAAAAATGTCTATTATTTAAATTAAATTAATTTTTTCAATGTTCGTATTTTAAAATTAATTCCTTTATAAATTCTGGAAATTAGTTATTTCAAACAGATTTAATCTGTGCTGAAAAGGGTTAACCGAGTGCAACTTTTTAAAATTCCCCTAGCTTTATAGCAAGAACTAAAGAGATAATTTTTCGGATGGGGTGCTTAGTTTAGATTAAATGAAATGTTCCCTTTATGACGGACATAACTGTATAGGGAATTTTTTTCTCTAAGTACATATAATTATTTGTGGTAGATTTAAATACCACATATGTGCTTCTACGGGAATTACATATAGCAAAATACATGTTGATGATTTTCCTACTTAGTATTAATTACCCCACTTTTCTATGAATCCACCAGGTAAATACAATAATCTGCAGACCAAACCGTCATTATCATCAAAACTACATTTTGAAGTTAATGATATTTGTATCTGAGTACTAAATACCGAATTCTGAAATAATTTGATTGTTTTAAACAATAGAGAAAAATTCGTAGTTATTTTGGTCAAAAGAATTCCCACAACCACGCTGTCAAAAAAAAAAAAAAAAAAAAAAAAATTTTACTCAAGCTTTTTTTTCCAAAAAAGTGAAATAAGAATTAATAAAAATAAAACTATTTATTTTCTAGAATATTTCACGCTAGATGTTTTTAAATGTACAAATGGAAATTCTATTTATAATATGCATTTTTGTACAAAAGGGAATAGCTACATCAAGCAACAATATGCATTTAAATGGAATAGTTTACGATTTATCTTTATCTTTTTTCACAAACACTGTATGCACATTACTTCACGTTACATATCAAAAATAAAGAATCACTCTTAACAACTGTTTAGTTAATTTGTTTTACATAGATACATTTTAAATCATCTTACATATTGAAAAAAAATATATATTCTTATAAAGTCTCTATAAAGACTTATTAGTCACATTAAAGCTTTTAATAATAATTTTTATTAAACAAAATTTAGTATTCAGATTTTATTTTGTTACAGCATATTCAAAGCATTTTTTTTAATTAACTTATGCATAAATTTAATCACATCATCTCAATAAACTGTCAAAATCTCAATAAAAAGAAAAATAATAATAATTTATGGACATCATTTATACACAAACCTAACAATTTAAACACGAAAACTAAAGTAATTTAAATACAATAATGCTGCATAGTTTCTGATTTCTCAATTATATAAACAAGTCTTTAATCACTTGGAATTCTCGCTTTAATCACTTAAGTGCTATCTCTTTTAGAATATTAATTTATACAAATTTGAAATTCTTATGCATTGGTTTATTGTTACACTAAAACAACTTCTAACACATAAATTAAACTGTATACAAATTCAGTATTCGTATGAAAAATGGAAAATCAAAGAAATATGAAAATTTGTTTATGTCAAGAGGGAACGTTATAGTATTTTCGGTTAATTAAATAAAATAAGATTCTTTCCCTACGCTATATATCCCTATGCCTTTCAAAATATGATGTTTAAAAAATACTGATTTATCCATTTGTAAGCCATCATTCTATTAAAATTTTAAATTTGTCATACTTCTGGGAATTCTTAAATTTTAAAACCTTCTACAATACTCTAATTGCAAAAGAAAAAAAAAGTAAAGTTTACCAAGACAACTTTATGCCTGTTTTTATTTTTTTAACTTTAGTAAGTATATTGTAACTCTAAAAATACTCTCTTCAAAATCTATAAGTGACATACAGAAGAAAAAAATAAAGTTGACATTTAAGAGCATTGTTTAGTGTTTCTTGGAATACTAAAAACAAAACATGATAAGTGACATTCAAAAGATATATTTTCTTAAAGTTCAAAAGAATTTGGATGAAAAAAAAATAGTTAGAGAAGTAGTAAAACATCTGACGTCACTTTAAAGGACGACCCTTTTCCATTTTATTGTGAAATATGTTCATTGGTTCAATAAAAGTATCAAAAAAAGATTTGACTCTTAAAGTTTAATTGTTAAGTTGAAATTTTTTAGAAACATAAAAATGATAAAATTTAACTTACATATGCTTTTCTAATTACTGAAACCAATGAATTTGGATATAATAAAATTCGACAACAACCCACTTACAAATGGTGCAGCAAATACATTTTGATAATATTCCACTGACTGTTTTAGAATTTTATTTATTTACTTGTGTTTGAAATTATTACTATTTGTTTATTTGTTATATGCAACACATGAACTGTTTTCTCTTTACAACTTCAACTTTGACAATGTACCAGGGGTGGGAAAATACGTCATTTTGCTCGCCGATGGCGAGTGGATTATCTTGTAAGGCGAGTGAATTTTCAGTTTCCGAAAAACTGTAGGCAATAGAGACGTTATCAGAGACACTTTTTCAAATCTAGATATTTTAATTTTCCAAATTATTACAGTGTAAATATAGTGCTAAGTTTTATCTTATATTAACACTAGAACCGCGGGAATTTCGGTATACCTAGAACCGCGGAGCCTTTTCCATCTCGGGTCAATTTGACCCGAGATGGAAAAGGATATATAAACATGTCCAAATACTTAATTTTGTGAAGTAAAAGTTTATATTTTCTAATAATAATCAATATTTCTTAATATTTACATTATATTTTAAGCAAGAAGTCAGCAGAAATTGCCTACATTTCAGAAAATGCTATTATTTGAAATCACATTTCATTAAGTCTGATAAAAATATATTAAACAAATATTGAATATATATTTTAAACATAAATAAACTTGGACTTAATAAACATTAATTAAAAAATAGATTTTCTCTTTCAAATAAGTTTAGATATAAAATCTAAAAATAATTTTAAAAATATATAAAAAAATGCAAGTTATTTACTAACTTTACTGATTTATCTAATCCAATTTATTATATGCATTGATTGAAAAACATTGTTAAAGATTTTGCACATTTCCCAGAATCGTGTGGGTACATTATATTTTGAAGAATAATTTTTAGTTTTAGTTTTTTTTTTTTTTTTTTTTTTTTGATAACAAATCTTTTTTTTCTTATCTTGTGTCCTTCATTGTTTTTAGTGTTTCTTCTTGTCCAAACTACAATTTTTTTTTCTTTTACCCGAGAAGTAAGAAACTATTCTTGTACGTCTTGTCTTGACGTCTAAGTCTTGAATAAATTGACGTATACGAATACATTTCTCACTTACAGATTTCATAATACCTAGCATTTTTAGTAGCAAAATACAAAATATTATAGATATCATCCACGGACCTCCTACAAGAAGCAGTTATGACATATACAGACTTCTTGTCATCTGGGTAATCACGCAGGTACATTCAATTTTCTTGCGTTATAGTAAACAAGTGTATTTAGTATTTTTTAGAATGATCTAAAATTTCAACAGTTAGATGTAGACTGTTAAACAACAGAACATTTTTCTCATTTTCTCCTTGGTAAACAGTTATGTCGATGTCTGAATGTATTAGAAGATTATCCGCATGCAGTTTTGACATTTTTACAAAGACTTGTATTTCACGCCTCGGGCATTTTATAGTCTATATAATGCTCGTTTGTTATTAACATCTGCAAACAACTAGAACATGATACGATACAGAATTTATCTGGTTTTGTTAGGCATATACTGAGTAAACCTACCAACAGATTTTGACCGCTATAAGTGCTCATTTACGCTTACGTTAGGCACTTTTATATAGTTAGTCTTTCAGTTTTCTTGTTATGTTCTTTATATCCAGGTGTGCCAGTTATTGCTTATTTATTTTTTCAAATTTTCATGATTATAAAGTTCACATTTTGTCACTTTTTGTTCAAATTCTTAATTATATCCAATTTTTTATCTGATAAATATCACAAATTTTGTTCAAAATTTACGTTTATCTATATTCCAATAATAAAAGTTCAACAATGTTAAACGTGTCGTTGACAGACGTAACGATGTCTAGAGTCGTCGTCACTTTCATTTTCCTCATTAGCATTTAATTTTCTTCATTTACAGGCAGATATTCATGCTGAAGCATTTGCATTCTCAATCATTTGGAGATAATAGTTGCTAACATACCGATGCTTCTTTGACAGCAATATTAAGAAATCGGAAATCTTATATATACTTTCAATAAATGCAGAATAAAGGCAACTTCAATGCTATCTTGAAATATTTGTTGTAATTTTACACTGCAATCGTCCATTCTTCACACCAAGAATATAAGATCTTGATTGAAATTTTTTACTATACCCCTTTCCAATTCTGCCTATTACAGGAATTAAGAGTGAGGCAGATATACTTTTTCATTACTTCTGAAAAATGCATCTCTATTTCGTCATGCATGCGTAAAAAACTATTACGGGTCAAATTGACCCAATTCGCGGTTCTAGGTATAAGTAGTTATAACTGAAAAAATATTTATGTTATTCGCTAATAAATACGAAAAGTTGTTGTTTACCTTAAAGTATTCAAAGTCAGAAAAAGAAAAGTTTTTTCAATGAATACTTTTTGCACGGCGCGAAATTAAACATCGATTTGGGTCAAATTGACCCGCTCCGCGGTTCTAGTGTTAAGCTTACCTCTATTGCATATATTTCTTAATATTATAGAAAAAAAATACGAAAAAGTATTGTAACAATATTAATTTCATGCGCGATTTTGTCATAAATATTTTCAACTGCGTGTATGTTGCATTTTGCAGGCTGGTGAAATAAATCATGGTTGGTAAGATTTCTGAAAAATTCTCCAAACCTGGCAATGACACTACATATACAGGCTATTACGATGATAGATGACCAGGTCCGTGAGGAAGATATCGAAAATCCCCAAAATGATGTATCAGTCCCAGTTTTTATTTAAACATAAGGGGAGGTACACTTATAATAATCGGAGAAAATCTCCGAACAGCAATTTACAACTTACTCAGTCAAGAGCAGCGAGTCAAGTGAAGTCGTACATAGAAACAAACCACCACTTTTGGCGTGAAAGAAAATCGACAACATACACAATGAATAGTATACGCCAAATTACAGTTAAAATGCAGCCGGCATGATCAGAATTCAATTTGGCTGCCCGGCTGGGATGGTGAACGGATATGGTTGCCAATAGATAAATGTTACACGTGTTGTTATGTCTAAGCAAAGGGGCACCAGATTTTAATGCGCAGATGTTAAATTCTTTTTAGGATTTTGTGAAGAAAGGAAAAAGAAGCGTAAGCATAAATTTTAACCGCGATACAGAGAGGATCTCCTTATAATGTAATGAAGAATTGATTCGATCAGAATTAGCCAACATCTGGAAATTGTTTTGAACGGTTGATTAAAAATGTGGGTGTATTTCTCACAGATGATCTTGGGCAGCTGCAGATTTTCGGTTAGAGAAATAATAAACGAGGAAAAATGGAAAAGAAATGAAGGAATTTTGAATTGAAAAGGGAAGGGGGGTGCAAAGGAATAATTTAAGAAAATAACCAATATATAACGAAATAATCGTTATATATATCACCCGGTGCACCACAAAAAAAAAAAAAACTTTTGCTGTCTAATGTGCATAGGCTAGAATAAAATATTGTAAAACATAAAAACATACATAAATGCAAAAGTTTTTTTTTATATGTATATGTAGAAAGTTGCTGTCATGATAATGGAGTCTTTTGTATTCAAAAACAGTCAGAAGTTCTAAAGTTTCTATATTTTTTTTATATTTATATTTATGGATCCAAGCTAGTACTGTATTTTCATATGTAGAAGTTGAGTCGACTCAGACAGTACAAAAACATTACTGCAGCTTTGATTGTTATCATAACACAAGTGAAAAATTTTGAAATATATACAAAAAACATGAAACTAACACTAAATGAATGTAGAATAGAAATACACAAAAATAACATAATTGTATTATATTTTTCAAAACAATTAAAAAGAGTAATATGATGTATATTAAAATAAAAAAAAATATTTTTTTGTAAAAAAAGTGTTTCATGCCGAAGCATAGGATGACAAAAAAAAGAGGTGCTTCGTGCACGCCCATAAAAATGTGTGTCACCCTGAATCTTGTGTAAAACACAAGTGTTATGGCATCAGTTTAGGGCCTAGCCTTAGATGAGGAGGGAATTGTGACGCTCCCCCGAAGGCACTAGCGGTCTTCTGAAGGAGCCCACGTCGAATTACATGAAAAAATTGGATTGTTGTGAATTGGAATCACAATTCAAAACAATTTGAATTGAAACTCCATTTAAAAATATTTGTCTCTCAACACAATGAAGCTTGAAACCTTAGGGCATTAATTTTGAACGGGAACAAGGCTTCAAAGGGAAGAATTCAAAAAGAAAAGAAACAAAAAATGTATATCATATAACAACTAATATGGGAAGACAATCCTAGATTGAAGAGAGACGAGAAAATGTGTCACAATCGATTGGGGTGATGGACAAGTCATATACGAAAAATGTGTTTTATTTAACTACATTGTCAGGATCTGATAGCACCTGTGCTAAAGAATGTAATTTCTACTATTTCTCTATTTGAATATTTAGTATTGTATGGTTGTGTACAGAATTTCCAAGGTGACATTCCTTCTTTTAGGAAAGGGGAATTGCCAGATAATCCTTTGCAGGTGTTGTGTTAGAGAAAGGAGATTGCTCAGAGGCATGTCCATCTGTCAGTGAAGTATGCGGATGATGAGCAGATTAGCAGCATGTCACTAAGCAAGAACAGAATGGAGTATGTGTCCAATGAGGAAGCTCCAAAGGGGTTTATGTTGGGGAAAGCAGTGATTTGGAGAGGGCAAGTTTGTCTCAGACGAGTCAGTCCTCACCTAGGTTTCGGACCTAGAGGTTGCTCTGTGTGGAAGAGCATAAGCAGTGCGTTTTGTGGTGAGCGAAGGACACTGACGTCCTAGTGTTTAGTGCTCTGGGCTAAGAGGTGCAGGCCTAGTATACTTGTGTTGGGAGACTCAAGGTTGAGCTCCAATAAAGTGAATTTAACGTGCATTGAGTGGGAGGTGGAAAGTGTAATTGGAATAGTACACAACCAATCTTTACGGTATCTAATTTAATGTTGAACCGGATCACCTATATACGAGTTGTAGTTGTATATATTTGTAAATAGCGCATTTTGTGTGTACATATATTCTTAATAAACTGATAATTCGGTTACTAGCGTAAGTCTTCATTTACACCAATCTCACAGTGGGTGACCGATATCACCTAGTAATATCGGTGGTGGCAGCTATATCTACCACGGACATTCTTCAAAGTTGTGTGGACTGAGGGGAACGTCCGACATACATGAATCATTTGTTTACTTTTCTAAACTACAGTACCTGTTTATCTACTTATAATATGTTTGACTTATTGTACAGGAATTGTTAAGTGGGAGGTTAGCTACTGGAAAATTTACTGAATTAATGAGGATCGTCAAAGAAATTTTAAGTGTACTGCAAAAAAAACAAAATAAAAGTAAATAAAATTTTAAGTGAGTATGAAGACATATCTAAGTGTTAAAGGATAACAATGATACCTAATATTGTTCCCAAGAGATCTTAAGAGCAACAGTGATGGACCAACCATGATATTGTTAAAGATCAGTCGAAAACAACATACACACAACCATGAGCTCATTTGGTTGGATATGTAGTATCATACAACATGACTTAAAAAATAATAAATAGTGATTTACATTAGCTTCTTTTTCTTAAATTGTATGTGTGTGGTTGATAAAACGTATTAAAGTTAGTATTGTTTATATGACTTGATGCATCAAATAAGTGTCCATAACGAGGAGGTGCTAGTAGAAGTCTATCAAAATGTACCCGAAATGCTGTGTTATCAGCAGCATACAACCTTTTAATTGAAAATGAAACAGGTGAATGTTTACAAATAACAATATATGGACCAGTATATTTTGTTTTAAGCTTGTCACTTGACTTTAGGTATACAATATCTTTTAAGAAAATGGATCTCAATTTGGGTTTCTGACCGTAATATTCATATCTTTTATCCTGAGCAGATTTAATATTGTTATAAGCCTTGTGATATATCTTACTCAAATCATCAAGTAATTTGTGTACTTCAATATGTTTATCAAGAAAGGGTTGGTTGCACGACTGATCAAAAGTATAAAAAATTAGAGAAAGCTCGCGTCCAAAATGAAGAAGGTTAGGAGAGTACAATGTAGTTGCATGTTTGGAGCCGTTATAAAGAGATTTGTGTATAAAGACTGCATTTTCGAATGAGTGACCTTCTTGTAAAAGAATATTGACTGAATATTTGATTGATTTATTGATTCGCTCTGCATTCGCATTTGATTGTGGTCTCGAGGCAGAACTGTGTAATACCTTAATGCCCATTGTCCCATATTTTCCTTCTTTAACATTAATACCTTCGAATCCGGATGAATGAAGTAATTAGGAAATTTCTGAGAAGATCCTTTCCTTAAGATTTCTTTTTAAACAACAGACAAAGTAGGGTCATTTTGTCGTTCAGTAGCAAATGTTTCATTCGAAATTTCTAATAAAGGGTCAAGATTTGTTTGTGTACCAGAAATAAGGCAGTTAACATGCATATTAGTATCACTCGAGCTGGAGTTTGAAGTATCATATTCTACAATAGGTAAAGGTTGAGGATCATGAATAAGCTCAAGATTTGTAGCTAGAGTCTGTTGATTATTTTCAAAATTACAGCGAGATAAGTAGTCAGCAAGTACATTTTTTTCCTGGAATATGTTGAAATTTGTACGTGTATTCTGAGAGATCCATGACCCAACGAGAGATAATATCAGCCGGGTTTGTAGTTTTGTTGTACTTTTCCAGGGGTTTACTATCTGAAAGGATTACAAATTCTCTGTTGTATAAATAATATTTGAAAGCAGTAACTGATTTATGAATCGCCATGAGTTCTAATTTAAGTGCAGGATATTTTTTTTTCTGATGCTTTTAAAGATTTTGAAAAGCATGCAACAGGTAATAGTTGTTTATCATGTTCTTGTAGTAAGACGTCAGAAATAGCAACATTTGACGCATCAGTATTTAGATAGAACTTTTTGTTCCAATCAGGTAATCTAACCATGGGTGGATTAAAGAATATCTTCTGTATGGTGTCCATAATTTTTTGGTGTTTACTTGTCCACTTAAATTTAGCTTTTGGCGTAGTTAAGTTTATGAGAGGTTGCACAAGTTCAGAAAAGGATGGAACAAGAGATTTGTAGAATGTAATGACACCTATGAGAGCTTTTAATTGACGTTTAGTTGTAGTTGTTGGAAAAGATGTTATTTTTACAATGTTCGACTGAACAGGAGAAATAGTTTGACTCTATGTGAAATCCAAGATAATCTAAACTGGTTTTATGAAAGATGCATTTGTTAGGGGACAGCGTTAAATTGTATTTAACCAAGATTGCAAGAATTTTGTCTAATTTATCACACATTTCTTGATATGAAATGGCACCAACAATAAGATCATCTTGGTAGGTATAGACACCTTCTAACTGTAATTCATCAAGTAGCGAATCCATTAAAGCTTGAAAAATTGAGGCGCTGGATTTTAACCCAAATACTAATCTCTTATACCGAAAAGAACCAAACATTGTAGTGAATGTGAGCTGATTTTGAAATTTTGCAGGCAAATCAATCTGATGATATGCCTGATGAAAGTCGAGAGAAGAAAAAAAACGATACTGTGAAAGATTTGAAATAATGGTTTGAATTTTTGGATGTGGATAGGACGAACCTTGAATTATAGTGTTAACCATTCTGAGATCTAATGCAAGTCTATATTTCTGTATGCCTGTACCATCTGGTTTCTTTTTAACAAGAAGCATGGGACAGGCCCATTCAGAACAATGACGTTCAATGATTTTGGCATCAAGCAACTGTTTGATTTGATTTAAAACATCCTTTTGCAATGCTTGGGGAAGAGGGAAAGGGAGTGTCTTTATGGGGTAATCATTAATGAATTTCAAATCAGGTACAATTTTGTCAGTATGACCAAGTGTGTCTAATGATTTGGAAAAGGTAGGATAATAATTAAGTAACAATTTAGTTAGGTTCTTTGCTTAGTCAGATTTTAAGTGAGAAAGTTTAAAATCATTAGCCGATAATTCTTGCTTTCTTTTTTGTAAGATTTCATTAGAGGCTTGAATAAAATTTAGAAAGTGCTGTTCCGAGTTATTTTGCATGCAAGAATCTTCAGACGGATAATCAAGAATTTCCTCAATGTCAGACAATTGACCTATTTCTGTATGTTTAGGAAGATGAATGGCCTTTTCAGAAGTGTTTTTAAGTGTTATCGAGAAGAAATGGTGTATTTGTGAAGTTTTCCTTTTTTATTGGATGATTTATTCATTTGAATAATGGCATAATTTCTTATTAATTCTTTTGTTTGTGCCAAATATTCAAGTTGATAATTTCTGTCATTGTTGATGTTACTGGAAGTGTAAACAGAGCACCATATTTGTTGTTGAGGTTCTAATATTATTTTACGAGTTAAGAACACACCTTGATTCATTACAACATCACTCAAAGAATTGCATAATTTTGATTTTTTCTCTCCAGAAGAATCCTTAATGGTTTTTAAAGGAACAGAGAAATTATTATTGACATGGAGACACTTGTCAAAAGTATCGATGACAACATTATATCTAGTTATGAAATCGAAACCTAGAATGCCTTCAAAACTGGAAGACTCAGGTATGTCAACAATATTAAAGTGATGAGAAAAACCTTTTTGTTTTAACTTGATGGATGTTCTGATGCACGCGGAAAATGAGACGTCAGAATTGACAGTTTTAATATTGACATCAGTGGAGAGTCTTTTATATTTCAACACAGGTTTAAGTTGATTAAATAATTTTTGTGAAAGTAAAGATATACTACTACCTGAATTAGCCAATAAAGTAATATCATGGTTTGCTATGGTGGCTTTAACAAGAGGAAGAGATGGTGACATAGTGTTTACACTACAAATTATCTGAACATTATCACTTTCTGTTTGTGTACTGGTGTTATTTGCTATCTTAATGGAGTCAAAAGTTTGGGAACCTACTGAATTAACTAGTCTCGCACTTGAAATTTTAGGTAAAGCAGCGTCAAAAGCAAAAGTTGCTGATGTAGAAGTATTAGACTGAGACACAACACCATCAGCATAAAAATTGTATCTCTATTTCAGTTTTCCTGAAATTGTGGAGTGGAATTTGTGTAATTATTTTTTCTTTGAGTGTTTGCCCTTTTCCATTTAAAACAAGAGAGAGCGTCGTGATTGTTTCGTCCACATAACTGACAAACAACTGGTTTTTTATATGAAAACTTGTGTGGGGAATAACGTCTAATGTAGTTCCGGTTCTTATAATTTTTTTTGAAACGTGAAACACCTGCGGAATGTTTTGGTCTAGTCTGCACATTTTTTTGCTCAGATTCGGTTTTAGTATCTGGAGGGGCAAAAGACAATGCATTTATTTTCTCAGAAATTTCTTTTAATTGCGATTCAATGAGATTTTCTGGTCTGTGTACCGAAGGTAAGGAATGTAAAATTTTCTCATTCCTTAAAATTTCATGAAGGGTTTGCGCTCTTTCAACTGCTGTTTTATAATCATTAATGCCTTCTTCCTGTAATTTTATTCTAATATTTGAAGGAAGGGCCTCTAGAAATTTCATGAGTTTGATAGTGTTGCGTGCATTTTTGTCGTTGATATCTGCATAAACTGTAGCCGCAAGAACATTTAGTCTATGAGCTAAATTTTTTATGGTCTCAGAAGGCATAAGTGCTAAACTGGACAATTCAACAGAAGCAACACATTTACTAGGGGGGGCGAAGAATGACGCAAATTCCTTTTCCAGCAAATCGAGGTTTGTTATCTTTTGTAGGTCAGGGTTTTGGGCTAGAAATTTTTGTGCAGGCCCAACTAACTTTCCCTTTAAGATTGCGATTGTTGTCTGTGGGTTATACTTATTAATTTCCGCACAGACTCTAATTTGATCAAAAAAAACTTAAGTAAATCCGGATCTCCATCAAACTGGATGATATTTATCGGAATTTGTTTTGCCGCCATGATTGCAGTTTTTGTTTTGTTTTGTTTTGTTTTGTTTAAGCCCACAAGTTATTGAGAAATTGTTACACAGACCGGACTTATACCCTAAAGCACATTGAAAACGAGTAAATTTCCTAGCAAGTAAAATATATAAACTAGCAAAATAAATAGACCTTAAAAATATAATACTTCACCTTAAAGATATCTTATTTTAACCTCTTATGACAGTAAAGCAAAGGGAGCACATACAAAAGTAAAACATTTAGAAAATAAAATAAATAAAATAGCAAAATAATTACACTTTGAAAACATATATCTATACATTTCTTCACTTTAAAAAAACTTATTTTATCCTTAGATAATAAAGCAAAGAAAACTATATAGAAAACACCCAAAACTGTTAGTAAGCAAGCAATAAAATGAAATCTTCTTTTAACTTCTTTACACAAGGAAAAAATTCCCTTTTCGTAACTTAAAATATTCCTATTTATTTTTATTTTATTTATTTATTTATTTTTTTTTAGATGAAAAAGAATACTCTTATTTTAACCTTATAATTAAAAGTTCAAAACTGGCTAAAAACTCATTTAAGCATATTAGAGAATCTAAATACAAAATTGAAAAAAAAAACAGAAGAGGGGTGGGACGTTAAACATGAAATAATAGCACATAAATGCAAATAACTGATAAAAAAAAACTGCATAAAATGTCACTAAAAATAATAACTAGAAATGACAACAGTTACCGTGCTTTCGTAAATTAAAAAAATCTTTGCAAAAACACAATAACAGGATTATATTAATGCTCTGGAACAGAACATAAATGTTGACCGTTGTGTACTGACTGTGGAAGCAGAACCTGAAATAAACAAAGTACATAGGTTAACTTATTGCTTTTTTTGTTTAAAAAATAATCAATTAATTACTATATTGTTAATTACACCAAAATAATAGTTAGGGAAATGGGACTCGATCTGCTCCCACACTCAAAACTGTCGTATTTCGATGAAAGCAAAATGTGCATTTTTTTTTTTTTTTTTTTTTTAATCACTGAAGAGTAGCACAATTTTTAGATTGTAAACAGGTAATTGGGTATTCACTTATCTAAGGTGGTGACACCTCTTTTAGCGATTTGTTGTAATTCTTTTATTTTATTTATTTATTAATTTTTTTGTGCACTGGAAGATGTCGGAGCCGATATTTTTGCTGACACAGAATGCACTACTTTTAAGCAGGTTCCCGAAGGAAATAAATTTTGCCGGATAACGCAAAGAGGGCTAAACCATTGCATGTGAGGTGTCTTAATTTTTTTGCAGCAACGGAGTACAGCAGCACTCACAGAATTCACAATATATATATTTGCACACACTCAAAGATGTATTAAGCACTCGAACACATAACGCACTTTATCACACGTGAACTTTTGTATGGAATATTCTGTAATTTTGACGAAGCACACTGGAATAGGAAGCACAAGATGATAGGGGGTGTCGATGATAGTACTTCAATAACACACAAACGATGCGAGCACGGAAAAGGGGGGCGCCCACCGCCCAGGGGACGATTGGTCGCAGAGATTTTTTAGCACATGAAACGTCGAAAACGAAACACTCCGAGCCACTTGAGATGGAGAGCACAGGGGAGGAAAGGGGGTGTGTCCAGCAAAAGATTTCAGCACGGGAAACACCGCATTAATTTTCGACGGAGACCGCAGGTGAAGACAGAGACATTAATTCCACATCGGCTGACCCGTAGCAGGCAAGATGAATATCGGGGAAGCTCCATATCGAGGCATGCAGACACCAGAAAAAAGGAAGCATCGATGAATCAGGTATGCAGAGGATAAATAGCGTTTACATCCGCAGCGAAGTACTGGTTGTACTGTACCTCCCCCATATTTTTTTTATTTTTTTTTATTTTTTTTTATTTTTTACGTTGGGAAAATGTGGTCACGCACCAAGTTCATATACAGGCTATTACGATGATAGATGACCAGGTCCGTTAGAAAGATATCGGAAAACCCCACAATGATGTATCAGTCACAGTTTTTATTTAAACATAAGGGGAGGTACACTTATAATAATCGGAGAAAATCTCCGAACAGCGATTTACAACTTACTCAGTCAAGAGCAGCGAGTCAAGTGAAGTCGTACATAGAAACAAACCGCCACTTTTGGCGTGAAAGAAAATCGCCAACATACACAAGTTCGCCGATGCACAATGGATAGTATACGCCAAATTACAGTTAAAATGCAGTCGGCATGGTCAGAATTCAATTTGGCTGCCCGGCTGGGATGGGGAACGGATATGGTTGCCAATAGATAAATGTTACACGTGTTGTTATGTCTAAGCAAAGGGGCACCAGATTTTAATGCGCAGATGTTAAATTCTTTTTAGGATTTTGTCAAGAAAGGAAAAAGAAGCGTAAGCATAAATTTTAACCGCGATACAGAGAGGATCTCCTTATAAGGTAATGAAGAATTGATTCGATCAGAATTAGCCAACATCTGGAAATTGTTTTGAACGGTTGATTAAAAATGTGGGTGTATTTCTCACATATAATCTTGGGCAGCTGCAGATTTTCGGTTAGAGAAATAATGAGCGAGGAAAAATGGAAAAGAAATGAAGGCCAATTTAAAACTAATTTTTAATTGAAAAGGGAAGGGGGTGCAAAGGAATAATTTAAGAAAATAACCAATATATAACGAAATAATCGTTATACTACATATGGTACAAGTCTGTACCATCTGGTAACTAGAAAACTGCTACTACTAATTCACTAATCTAAAAGGAAATTTGACGCCGCTATACGTTTCTCGAATCCTTGATACAATTTATGTTAATTTAATAAAATAAAGATTTTCTTGGTCGCTTAATTTTTATGCAAAATGATTTTTATTTTCTAAAAGATATTATTAAGATAGTTTCGTTTTACCTTTCCGAAGAGAAAACAGATTGTGGGGAAATTAGATACTTCAATGAATTGTTAAATATCTAAATTTTAGAGTATCGTGATTTCAAGAAAAAAAAGAATAGTACTCATAATGTGAATTTCCTGTTTGCCTTTATTCTTAATCCTCTAAGTGTTTGGAACGTAATATTCCGTACACTAAGATCCAGGTTTCACTTCATTATAAGCAATATCTAAGATAGAATAATTCTATAGATTTGATGAATTTTAATTACATTAAAAAATGATTAATACTCTCAAGGGTTTGCTTCATATTTGCAATTAAGTTTTTTCTATATAATATTAAAAGAATCGTATTTTATTAGCATATAAACAAAATACGGAGAAAACAACATTACAGTTTTAAAACTTAATATGAAATGACTTAATTCGAAAAAAAAACTCTCTTTAAAATGCATAAGCTAATTACGAAATAAAATATTGATTTGAGATTGTCTTCTCAGTACTTCTAGGAGTACAAAAAACCTTGTTAAATCACATAAAAAAAGCATCGTCTAAAACTTTAAAAGAATTTGGATAAAAAATAATAATTTTTTTAAAAGGAACACTACAATATTTCTTGTCACTTAAAATAGCAAGTTTTTTTTTATGTGAAATGCATCAATGGATTCAAGAAAAGTAAGAAAGATGTGTCTGTTAAGATTTGATGGTTAAAGGGATATAAGAAAATATATTCAGAAATGTGAAAATAATGCAACTTTAAATTTCCTATAAAATTTAATGATGTCTCCATATTTGTTTTTTACAGATATATTTATCTAATTATTTCCTAATAATATTATATTAAGTAGAATTTCTATAGAATCAAAACGCAGACATAAAAGTATATATTAATATGTTTATATATATACAGGAATTTTATTAGTATTTTGAGTTAAAATTAAATTTGAAAATGGAAAAATATTTTTTAAGAATGTTTCATTTAATATCATTTAAAACTCCATACATCAGAATAGATGCTTAAGAATAAAACTGTATTTTCTATTTTAATCAAATCTGCGATCGAATAATTCCGTATAATTAACTTTAGTCACAGGTTTCAAAAATGCATTTATGCTTTTTTCCCACCAAATGAGAAACAGGAAGTCTCTTTTCGGAAATAAGTGAAGACTTCGATATTCTGAGTTGAAACTAAAATTGCTTTCATTGCATTTTCGAAAGCTCTACAGAAAGTAAATGATTCTTTAAGGAATATATTTTCAATGCATATTTTTTTCTATTGATATTAAATCTTTTTTCTCTATTCATAAAATTAAAAAAATTACATTACTAAATACACAAAGCTACATTGATTGAATTGAATGCTGAATTGAGTATAAACATATTATATATACAGGGTGTTTCGCTACCAGACCGACAAACTGTGAGGGGTGATAGTAGGCATGAAGACATCCATTATTAAATAGGAAACCATGGGGCGCAAACGTCTTCCGTAGGAGCTAGGGGCCATTAAAGTTTAAGGTCCAAAACTTCAAACGATTATAAAAGACAGAAAAAAGGGTGGATTCGTTTGTGGTTTTCGCTAAAATTATTCTTTATATCACGATTTGTTTGTAAAATATTTTTAAAGGTTACGCTCAAAAATTGTCGACAGAGAGCGCTTTAGAGTTTAGAGTAACAAACAACTACTTTTTATCCTTATTTTGTGCACGGGGTTGACATTATTCTAAAGTTTAGACTTTAACTTAAATTTTAAGCCCAAAATTGGAAACATTGTTTTCGGGTAACTAGCGAAAATTGATCTGTGAACAGAGGAGGGGATTTTGAACGCTCATAAACGTTTGACAAACTAACCGATTTTGTTGCGGTTTGCGTGTAGGTCATTCCCTTGGTAATTATTTTATTCAAAATGCCGTAAAGCATTTT
Organism: Maratus speculifer; assembly: GCA_964019185.1. Lineage (NCBI taxonomy): Eukaryota > Metazoa > Arthropoda > Arachnida > Araneae > Salticidae > Maratus > Maratus speculifer. Next base: position 255,955,280 of record OZ025297.1, read on the forward strand.
TGTCCCCATGTTTTGATAGAGGGCGCTTCTGACACATCTCCGAAATTTCAATGGCATTACTCCTGGGTGTTTTACTACCAGACCAACATATTTCCAGGAAGTGTTACAGATGCAAAGACGACTCGGAACCATATTATAATGTAACATGGAAAATGCATTTTTAAGATTTAGAGTTAAAAGCAACAGTGAAAAAAGCAACTTGATATTTCTACAACACGTTCTGTCGGAACTTCTGGTAAAAGCACATGTTATTTATGATGTTCTTAGGGATGATGTTTTATTAATGATGTTCAAAGACACCTCAACGTATTATACGGACATCAGGGGATAGGTAGTAGTGACCCGGTTCGTTTGTCTGCCAGATCGTCGCACCTACTTCATTATATCAATTGCTTTTTGTTACCTATCTTTGTTTCATTACTGCATGCTTGTTATGTATTTTTTTAAATAAACATTGCTCAGTGGGGCTAGTTGAGCTCAAACCAATTTTTATCCCCCCACCACACAATAACCACCTGGCTCAATCTGAATCTGAATCTCTATGGACTTCTTCTACAGGGGTCAAATGAAAAGTGGAATGTATGAGAATCCCGTACCGTCAGTGAAAGACCTCTCAGCTCGAATTTCTGTAGCAGCCAGAAAGGTATCCGAGATGCCAGGAATCTTTCAAAGCGAGAGGAATTGCATGCGACGCTTCTGTCAAGCATGCCCGACTACTTCTGATGTTAATTTCGGACACCTTTTGGAGTAAAACCTTTAACTAAATTGTTTTCTGTTACATTAACTTGTTGCTGTTTCACTTCCTGTTTCTGTTGCTGTTTCACTACCTGTTTCTATTGCTTTTTTTATCTGCTTCTTTTAACCACAGTTCGCTAAAAAGGCATTTTCAACGTTACATTCCTATGTGAACCCGAGTCGCTTTGCATAACTAACACTTCTTGGAAGTATGTTGGTCTGGTAATAAAATACCCAGGAGTAATGAATGCAATTGAAATTTCGGAGATGTGTCAGAAGCGCCATCTATCAAAAAATAGGGATACCAATGCTGTACATCATTTTGAATAAGATAATTACCAAGGGAATGACCTACACGCAAACCGCAGCAAAATCCATTAATTTGTCAAATGTTTATGACAGTTCAAAATCCCTTCCTCTGTTCACAGTCCAATTTTCGCTAGTTACCCGATAACAATGTTTCCGATTTTAAGCTTAAAATTTTAGTTAAAATCTAAACTTTAGAATAATTTCAACCCCGTGCACAAAATAAGGACAAAAAGTAGTTGTCTGTTACTCTAATGTCTAAAACGCCCTCTATCGACAATTTTTGAACGTAACCTTTAAAAATATTTTTCAAACAAATCGTAATAAAAAGAATAATTTCAGCGAAAACCGCAAACGAATCCACCCATTTTTCCGTTTTTTATAATCGTTTGAAGTTTTGGACCTTAAACTTTAATGGCCCCTAGCTCCTACGGAAGAAGTTTGCGCCCCATGGTTTCCTATTTAATAATATTTGTCTTCATGTCTACTACCACCCCTCAAAATTTGTCGGTCTGGTAGCGAAACACCTTGTATATATATACATATATATATATTTTTCACGATTTATACCGGGGCACCCTTCCATATTGTTCTACTCGTTAAAAAAGACTCTACAGGAATTTTTTCAGATTTTTTAGCGTGATTTTAGGGGTCGCTACCACTATTTAAAGTTTTGACTTATTCAAAAATATTGAAGGAAAATACATAATTATTCTTATAACAAATAAACATATTTTCATTAAATATTTCAGTAAATTCTACTGCAACAACAGTATTATATACATTTAAAGAAGATGAAAAAAACTATCATTATTATAAAATCCTTGAATTTACCTTTTTAAGACATCAATGCAGATTTTTTAAAGTCTGGATATTTGTTTCGAAACTGCTTGACTAACAACAACAAGTACTGTTTTTGTTCTTCATCTTTTTTTTGAAGTTTATTATATTCCTAAATAAGTGCTACCCCATGTTCGGCTACATCATTAATTACTTTCACTAAGGCCGCAAAAGCCTTACAAGTTTTGTATGAATCTTTTTTATTCCAATTTGTCACATATGTTTAGAAAAAGTCTGAAGGCAATTCCATGATTTTAAAAAACCTCAGAATGTTACTTGTTACAAAATCTTGCAAGCTCTTTTTGACGATGTCATCAGGATCAACCCGTGCACATTTCAATGGTTTCACATTTTTCAAAGCACGCATAATTTTTCTTTTAGTTTTAAATGAGACATTGTCATCGAAAAATGCAAAAGAAACTAGTTTTTTTAGAAGTATCACAAATGTCCCAGGAATATCTTCATAGCACACAAAGAAATGGCTTTATATACATTTTCGTGCTTTTTCAAGTTTTAAACTAGCAATAAACCATTTCTAAGAGCAGAACAAGTGGATGGTGCCTGATACAAACTGTGAATGTAGATTTTTACCACAAACCAGTAAACTTGACGAACTCCAAATCCTTCGTGCTTAGAAAGTTTGAATTGATCTTTAAATAAATAAATCTTGGGCGAGTATATGGCCTTTGCCATCCTTCATGCTTGATGCAAGCCACCAGGGACTCTAAAGTGAACACATCTTTCGGGTACTCTGTCTAGGAAAATGATGGCAAGCTGTAACAGTTATTTGTAATCGTCTCTTGGTTGCAAATCATTAAGTTGATTTTGTGCAAACTTTATGATTTATGAAGCATTTTCTGGTGTTTTTTCATTGATAAAATTATCAGTTTCAGAAGTCTAAGCTATGTCATGATCAACAGAATTCCACGAAATTTTAAATCGTTTAAATAAGAATATGTCTGATCCGTTTGGAATTCCGAACGACTTAACAACAATTGGCCCCAGCATAATCTCCAGGGAAGCCAACCAAAGCATTTCTTTCTTCACTTTCCGTTACAAAAGAACACAAGCTCCTCTTTATAATCCGGAATTTACATAGGTTGTATCAATACACATAGCTTTTACTTGCTCTGTAATACCCCTTGATTCCAGTGTTTTGTTAACTGCAAAATATACAGCTTCACCTGTTCCTGACTGAAATTTTGTAACTGCAAGTAATTGGTCAATATTTTTACCAGAAATAATTGGTAATATTAATAACTTGGGATCCTGAATTGTCTTCTAAAATTTTGCAGTTAACGGTCAACGCAACACTTGCCGCCGAAACTCTTTTTTTTTCTGCTCTACCTGTTCGGTTTTTGATTCTATGTCGCCGAATAGAGGATTTGTTAATGTTTTTATTGGCATGATCACAAAACACACGTTTTAGTATTACAGTCAAAACAATAGCTGCCTTTCTATCACTTAACTTTCCTGCATCAAGGATTGCAGCTACGCTATTGTCCAAAATGTTCATTTTACCTCTTTTTTTTACGAGGTCGATCACAGTGAGAGCATGAAGCTACTTCTTCCTGATTGGAACAAGTTTCATTATCACTTGAGCTTGCTTCTTCTTCAAATATGTCTGAAGGAATTGATGCTTGTTCAAAAAGCAATGATTGTTTGTTTACTTCTGCACGCTTTTTATTTTTTCAAAACGTTCTTTGCATAACGAAAACATATTTTATTACATAATCATTTATTAAAATTAAAGTTCAATTATTATTCTTTTCTTGTTTTTATTTACTTTTAAATTGATTTAAGCTCTATTTAATGTTAAATTAGGTGACCCGTCGGCAGTACTCTGCTACATTAAAAAAAACACAGAAAAACTCGAATTTATTTAAAAATCGCGCAAAATTTTAAAAACTCAACATGAATTTTGGAAAAAAAATTGTCCAATGTCATACTATGACTCAATTTCGCGATGACTATGGATATCTATTAATAACTTTAAAATTAGATTAAAAAAATGTCAAAATTTCTAATTTGTAAAATATTCAAACCTTGGTAGGGACCCTTAAAGTTAATTTTAAAATTCTGAAATTTTTGTGGTGGTCCTTTTTTTAATACATAGAAAAAAATAAAGAGGTGTCCCATATAAATTTTAAAAGTTCATTTTTAAGTACCATTCTAATATATATATATATATATATATATATATTAGAATGGTACTTAAAAATATGCATACATGCTAAAAAGTTTCAGTAATATAAGTATAAAAAAATAGTTTAAACCTTATTTGAACATTAGGAAAAAAATAGAAATACGAAATAATTGCATACATACGTTTATTTTTCTATATAATGGAATTTAAATCGAATGCATATCTAAATCTTAAAAGTACCCATAAAAATGACAACTATTTTTGATTTTTGATATTTTTTATCTATATTTATGACTTTTAAGATGCACTGATAATATATCTTAAACGACGTCAGGTGAACACATTTGTCAAAAGATCCAACTCATGGGTCACCTCCATCAAAACCATTGTTTAAAGAAAATTATGCTCACTTGTTACACAGTGAATAAACGCATCCTTACATAGAAAACGACTCCAGAGGAATATTAGAAAGATATTTAAACAAAATATAACTGCTCTGTGTGTAAACATAATCTAGAAAAAATCTATGAAGCTATCCAGGATAAGATAAAATTTCAGACATTTTAAAAGAGCGTATGGCATAATATTAAATTGAATAGTAATAAAAAAATATTAAAAAATAATTAATCTTTATTTTTGTCTAAATTTGACGTGTTCTATATTTTTATTCCTACATTTATTTATATATTTATTTCTTTATTTTTTTTTTATTAAAAATGAAAATAAATGGTAATGCAAATTAAAATTCTTACGAATTTTTCAAAGATAATATATTTTTAAGTGTATAAAAAGAATGTAAAAAAATAAAAAATAAAACAAAAAAAAAATGGATTAAAAAATTATACTGTTTTTTAATGATACGGATTTACATTTGGTAAATTCTTATAATTATCATTTTAATAATTTATTTTTACAATTTTGCATTTCACATTGAAGTAACTTTTAAATAAACAATAAGGATCCTCCTGTATTTAAAATATTAGGTTATATATGTGCCTGATTTAATAACATTTTTAAAGCAACAGAGGAATTTTTTTATCTATTTACAATAAATAATTCACTAATAACTAATATGCACTTGATTTTTTTGCTTACATAAATATTTTACGCATTTTAAATATTAAATCTATTTTTTCAATTTTTCTTTTTTGAAAAATGAAAAAAAAATTTCAGAAAACTATTGTATACACCGAATTCACAATTTAAATATAAAAACAAAAGTATCTTGTATATAATAATAATACATTGATACTGACTTGAAAATGTAACAAACAACAATTAATCACTTTGAATCACTTTTTCGCTGCCTGTTTTTGAATAATATCTATTTATACAAGTTTTGAAATTGTAACTAATTGGCTACCTGTTATATGCAAGTGACTTAAAGTATGTAGATAAACTGAACTATTTACAATTGCTTTATTTGCATTTAACATTAGAAATAGTAGAACTCTGAAAAATATTTTTACAATGATGGTAACATGTAAAGTACTAAACTATTATTGTAAATTAGAAATATGGTGGTCAAATATCTTCTTCCTAGTATATTTTAAATGTTTTAATGTTTTAAGGCTTTTTTTCCCTTTAATAAAGCTTTTTGACTCTTACCTACAGTACATATTTTTTTTTTTTATAGTTGGAAATGATATATATATATATATATATATTGGTTTATACTTCTTAAAGAAAACAGTTTATTAAAAATTGAGATACTTTAGAGAATTCTTAAATTTAAAAACAATCTAGAGTACTCTAACTTAAGAAAGATGTGTTCATAATGACATCTTCATGTTTGTTTCTATTTTTAAACTTAGTAGGAAACGTCTTAACTAGAAAAAGTAGTCTGCTCAAAAAGCATAAGTGAATTACAGAATGAAATAAACAAGTTGACATTTGAGAATATTGTTCAAGTACTTCTAAGAACAGAAAAAAATAAGCCACATTTAAAAAATATATCTCTAAAACTTCAAAAGAATCTGGATGAAAAAATAATTTGTTTGAAAAAAAATGCAAAGACATTTCTCGAAGAAAATTTTTATATTTCATATGAAATATATTCATGAATTCAATAAAAATAATAAAGAAGTGTCTGTAAAAATTTAATGGATAAATGGATATAAGAAGATTTCTTCAGAAATAAAATATTTTAAATTAGACTTTTTAAATTATTTTAATCATGTCTGCATATTTATTGGTTTTATGACCTTATGTACATTAGGGTGTATCATAAAAAACATATTTTTGAAATTCAAAATTTCAAGTTGATAAAAAGTTGTTACTATGATCACATATTTACCCTAAAAATTATTTTTGAAATCGAAAAATATTTAGGTCTCTTGGAATGAGGATGGAGTTTAAACTTTTTGGCCGAAAATGTATTTTTTCATATATTACTTACCCATCATACGTAGTATAGGGTAAGTCTTGCAATCGTTTTGAAAATCGAAAATTTTTTTTTGACGGATTTACACGTTTCAGATACTGGAGATTCCGAAAAACATATTTTTAGAAAAAAAAATTTGCCGTCCGTCCGTCTGTGTGTCTGTGTGTCTGTCTGTCTGTCTGTCTGTCTGTAACCGCTCTATCTCCCGAACAAATTGAGATAGGGACTTGAAATTTTGTATGCAGTTAGTATGTAAGAATGGGACGAAGCCTATTTAATATCAGTAACCTCGATTACCCGGAACTATTTTTTCCGGACTCTCGAAAAATCCGTTCTGATGAAAGGTATATAAAAATTTTCGAAATTTTTTATTTTAAGGACTGGACGTAAAAGGCAATAAAATAACACAAATTTTGCATAAAAAACGAGGTCAATCGAATCATTAGTTGTCGAGATATGTGTAATCATGTTTTCCAAATTCTTCGATTTTTGATGACCCTGTATTTCATTCAAATTTCAATTCACAGGTATATTTTTATTGGAAATGAGACGCTTAATCCAAAAAAGTAAATTTTTAGTTAATATGATTATCATTTTTTGAGTTATAAGGATGTTTCTTTTACGCAATCCGGTACTACTCGGGTATTTTGGCGTTTTATATAATTAGTCAAAATTGGCTCATCAGCAATTCATTAATGGAGCATTGTTGTATGTTAAAATTATTTATTTATGCGTTTAAATTTTATTTTGGAGTTGCCATAGACACGCGTTTTATTTTCATATTTTATTTTATGATGGGTAAGTATTATGGTGGCCTACCAACGACTAGTTTTCATGTTTTTTAAAATATATGAATATAAAGTGATTGTTTTTCGAAAAGTAGAAAAACATAAAGTTTACATAGGCATTTGACATTTAAAAAATCGTTTCTGTCATTAATTTTATAAGTCCCCCGTAATCGAAATAAAAATCTCAGTTTTTACGATATATCCAAGATTTTCAATTTATTTTGTTGATGGTTTTAAATTTGTTACAGGTAGCTTTTTAGACCTGCAAACCTCTAGATATCATGTAAATAAAATGCATATTAATTTTTAATTAGTTTATTAGACTATTTTTGGCTCATTACATTAGAAAAAAAAATTATCGCACACACACACAAAAATAAAAATAAAACTTTAAAAAATTAATATTTAAATGAAAAAGGTTGCAAATACAGTAATTCAGCATTGAATTAGAAAATTATTATTCAAAGAAAATCTCGATTTCATTGTCTGATTATCTTGATGGATATAGAAGAACCATGTTCAACATATTTTAGTTATGTAACTCTAAACAGTGGTTCAGGGAAAGACATAGTACCATCAATACTAAAATAGATAAAAAGTTACTGCATTCATGTGACAACTTAAAACTCTTTGGTGTACTATAGACAACAAGTACTGGTGTCTCTAATGGATAAATTTTATTGAAATAGTGTGCTTTAAAGCACATAGTACAAATAATGATTTGTTTGCTTCATTTAAATGAATTACTTCTTAGGAAAGTTTTGTTGTCGTAGATGGTTTAATGTATTTCAGTGGTCCTACACTCTAAAAAATAAAAGTGTAAATTTACATACAAAAATGTGTAAATCGATGATACAAAAACGATTTGTTTATGTGTGTTAATTTGTGTGTAAATTTCCAAAATACACACCTAATTTGTAAATTTAAAAATACACATATCAGTGCGTGATTTGATGATAACACTAAGTGTGTAAAAGTTATAATGATCACTCATGAAATACCCAATTTAATGTGTAAATTGCGCAAGAACACACATATATCTGTGTAATATTCTTACTCATTTATCTGCGTAATCTTCTGTGATTTCACGGATAAATGTGTATTAGGCAAAAGACACACATTATTGTGTTATTGTAATTTACACTATTCTTTACGTAATATGTAAGATACGCATATTCGATGGAGGTTCAATAACTATTGTGTCTAGTGTATAATATCTTTACTGCAATGGGTTGATGTATAATATTGAAGTCTAATGTGTTAGTTGATTTTAAGCTTAGTTTCAGAAGCGTAGCTGCAATATTCATATAGTTTTGAATGGAGGAGTGAAATTGGGGGGGTGGGGGTAGTTGAAAATCTGATTTTTAGCTTAAGGGGCTAGATTTGTGACAGTGGATGAGATAAAAGTACTGTTATTTGGACTCGGGATCACAGTGATGTACCTACTTCTAATCAACTGTCACAAGTGTAGCTTCATAAGCTCCAAATCACACTCATCCCCCCTTCTTGAAAACTCCATGTAAATAAGTTTTTAGAACTTCACCCCTCCCTCTAAAATTATGTTAGTATAGCAGCTACGGTTCTAAAATGCAGCACATTTCCATTTAAAACATTAGTTTTCGATATTCCTCATCAACGATCGAAGTACAAATATTATTTCTCTGTCAATTGGGAATTATGAACACAATTTACAAATTCTTTAATTATAAAATTGATTCTTCAAATTATGTTCCTATATTGTTCAAGGACATTAGAAAGTATTTCATTTTGTATTCTATAAATCAAAATTTTTGTATTTGTGACAAATAAAGTTGATTTTATAATTTTTATAAAAAAGTCCTGCTTTTCACCACTCTCCTCTAAATATACACATAAAAACCGCTGTTTTATTTTCTATATTCCTCCTTGCATCTTAATTTTATATTTTCCATTCATTTAGATATTATTTAGTACCTGCAATTTAAAAATACGATAAAGAAAAAAATTAATCTATTAATGATAGATTTTAGACTAGTCAGATGGAATAATGATATTTGGCAAACTTGCAAACTCCACATTTTTTATTTTCAGAATTCAGACTCAATTTTTCACTTTTTATTTATCAGAATCAAGATACAAAGTCAATTATACTCAAGATAATGTGTTATATACAGTTATAAAAGTAAAATTAAAAATACTATAAAAAATAGAAAAAGGTATGTAATCTGCATCTCACACACACATACACATATTACCTGCAAACATTTTAGCTGATTTGTTTATATATACATAAATCACCTGTATTATAACGTTAAATTGTTTTCTTTTCATAAATATTCATCATTACAAAGAATTTACCTTAAAAAATTATCAAGACTATCAAAAAGGCTGTTGAATCATTAAAATATCATCTTTTGCATTTACGATTATATTTAGAAATTTGTGTCTTTAAAAAAATACAAATATATTTTAACACTAATGAAATGACTCGTATTTTCATAAATGAAAATTTCAGATATTCTAATTAAAATTTTAGATATCAAACTAATTGATATTTTATCATCTATAGTAAAAAATAAAATAAGAAATACTGTGATTATAACCAAATATCAATTGACTCTTATAAATTTTTGAAATTAATGCTCGTAGAATTTACTTTTGTGTCTTAAATGTATAAAACTCACCCAGAGGGGGATATTTATGTAGGAGGGGGGACTAATAAGTTCGATTTTGAATATTCATTATCACACAACTGTTATATTTTTTTTATATATATACATACTATCATATGTTTTATATAAAAAAAAATTCTTAACTTTCTATAATTAAAATGTTTTAGGTCATATAAATTTGCAATAATAGGCAAAATTGTAATGAAAAAATGTTTGATGAAAAAGCCATTATTTTAATTTACAATTTCTTCAGAATTTTTGGTCTAAAGTTATTTTAAATCAACGTATTTTGTCTTTCACACAACCGACACAAAATTTAACACCCCCTCCCCCCCACAAAAAAATGATGTTAACGTTTATTTTACTACTGTTAAAATACTTTCATAAATTCTTTTTAAGATGAAAAATTTCAAGAAATAAATAACCTTAGTTACAACAGTTGTTATTTCAATAGACATTTATCAAGAGTTATGTTGACATTTTTTAAGGCAAATAAATTATTCGTGTTCAAAAGTCTTATATATAAAATCAATCCAACATATAGCATATACATTTATACATAAATATAAACAAATCAGATAAAAAGATTTGGAGGTAATACGAACGTATGAGATTACATACCTTATATTTTATAGGAGATTAACTTCTATATTTTTCTCAATACCAGCGCTTGCATTCTGCTTGCTTCTTTGGCCGGTTGAGAAGTTTCAATTCCGATCCCGGCGTGATCAAGGTCAAGTTACTGGACCCACCATAACTTTTCAACTTAAACCTGATGAAGCCAAATCGACATTGATTACTATTTTAGTTTTCGATGGTAGTTTCGCGTCTAACTCGGAGTAGTAGTTCGTAAATAGGACTATAAATTGTACTGCGAACTGAAGTTAAACTAAAATTACAAGTTAAACTTTGAAATGCGTTAAAGGTTACAAGCTATGAGACTGTTAAAATAATTTAGGTTAAAATCAAGCATACTTATATTCGATGTGTAAAATGTAGAAATAACTCAGGATACGAATATAGAACGATCTTAATTACATGAATTATATTTTATGTTATATATTAAATGAATTCGAAATAGTTTTTAGAATCTACTGAAGGTTAAACTACTGTACTTTAAATTAAGTAGGGGGGAGGGCAGCATAAAAAATAACAACAGTATAAAAAATATAATTTAAATTTATGAATAAGCATAAAGTGGGATTATATCTCTATTATAATGCTTCTTTATGAAATCTTCCATATTTCGCTTTAAGAATGAAATCTAACACAATTACTGAAAATTACAAGTAAAATTGTGAAAAAACAGCGGTCTGCGAGAAGGCTGAAAGAAATTACGATTTAATCAAAACCCAGAATTATAAAATCAAGCATTCTTATATTTGATGTACAAATTTCAAAAGGTAATTAGGAAAACGAAATTAAGATTAACTAATTAAATGAATGAAATTTTATGTTACATGTAACGAAATATTGTTACATGTGTTGAGATTAATTTTTTTTAAACTTCTTTTAAATGTTCACTTGCTGCTGAAACGGGGAGGGTGATAGATGTGGTCAGAGTATCTTTCAGTAATGGGATTACTGAAATAAAAAGTGTAGCTCTGAATAATATACAAGCCTCCCATCCCTTTCGTAACGTCTACTTTAAAATTCAGGAATTTATAATTGTTGTAACACACTAATTAGTGGTGCCTACATTTACACATTTTTCTGAGTTTATGAACTGATAACAACTTACAAACTTAATGCCTTAAACTAAACACACATTAAGATAGGTATTTTTTGTAGGAAAAGTGTATTTTTTATGACAAGTGGGTGATTTAAAAAAATTACAGACTTACCTATGTATATATCATTATATATAAATTACAATAACATATCAATTTGTGTGAATTCAGGCATTTTTCAGCATTTACACATTTATTTGTGCTTTTCAAGTGATAACAAAATACATGCGTAGTTTTATAAGCTAAAATACTTATAAAAACAGTTAAAACTTTGCAAAAAGTGGGTAATTTTCCTGTCAGGTGTCTAAGTTTAGGAATTTACACACATATGTATGTAAATTTGTCTTATTTACACATTTATTTTTTAGAGTTTATAAGTGAAAGTTTAATAAACTGTCAAAAGTTACCTATCGTTGAATATGTCAAAACAGATAGTCTGTTTCCAGAGGTTAATAAGAAAGTTTGAGCACGTTTCAGAAATATACATGAGACAAATATCAAGCTGTACTGATAGCAGAATAATAAAAAAAAATGGCAAGCAGAAAACCAGAAAACTGTTTGCATGCAGAGTACTTGACTATGGCAAACAAAATCTTGCGTTTATTGATTGCATCAGTTGTTCGAACTCCACAACTGAAAAAGTCATTGAACTTTTATGCCCCTCATGTTTTAATTAAAAAAGTGAGCCTAGTAGTATTTATTTGTCACAAAACTTTTTTAAATTGTACAGTATATCAAGTACTTAGAAGATGAATTTAAGATTGTTGTTCAAACAGCTCTACAGAGAAAGACTATACGATACGTACAGAATATTTCCATCTGTGAATATTGTTTAATTCTGGAAAATATCTGAGATCTCTTGCAAGCAAAAAGATAGAAAAAGCTTGACAACCCGAATTCAATGAAAACAGAGTTTTAAATCTTCCACAGGTTAATTATGAGGCAGACGACTACATCGACCTTATTCGTTGGCAATCTACTATGTAACAGAACAACCTCATATAACTAACTTTAGCAAACAATACATTGAGTGTATTGTTGATTTTAAAACTAGTGATGGAAATAAATTTATTTTTTTTTCATACACACAGGCAATTTAAAGAATTCTAAAGGAAGTTACATCAGCATCTAAACACTCAAAGGTTGAGATGAATTCATTAGGCAAAAATTGCTGAACGGAAAATAAATTCCTAAATTTGAAACGAAGTGTCACTTCATATCTGCAACAGCAAAATGTCAAGAATAAAGAACAAGTAAAGCTTTTTCTTTATAGCATTCATTCAGTAATTTTTCTATTTTATTAGTGATAAATTAAATTCAATATTTTTGTTTAATAAGCTTATTTTCAATTCACTGCAATATAAATTATATAGTTCAACCGGTCTAAAGAAAAACTTGGGTTGCAAATTGAAAAAACTGATTGCACTTCTGATATATTGCCTAAAACCATCAAGATAAACAGACAGTGAAATCGAGCTTTATTTTGAATAAAGCTTTGAATATTGTTTAATTGTTATATTTGTAAACCTTTTCCTTTAACAATTAATTTTTTAAAGTTTTACATTTATTTTGTAAGTGTGTGTGATATTTTAAAAACCGTTTCCAATGTCATGAGCCAAAACAAATTAGACTAATAAACTAATTAAAAATTCTTATGCATTTTATTTGCATGCTATGTGGTGGTTTGGAGAGGAAAAACAATTACATGTAACAAATTTTAAACCATCAATAAAATAAATTAAAAATCTTGGATATTTGGTAAAATAATAAGATTTTTAATTAGAAACCGAGAGACTTATAAAATTAATGACAGAAACATTTTTTTTAAAAGTCAAATGCCTTTTGTACTTTTCGAAAAAGAATTACTTTATATTCAGATAGTTATAAAATATGAAAAAAAACTACATTTTAGGCCAAAAAATATAAACTTTACCCTCGTTCAGGGAAACCTAAATATTTTTCAATTTCAAAATTATTCTTGCCGGTAAATATTTGATTATAGTAACAAATTATGATCAGAGTAACTGTCATCAGCTCTTTAAAATGGCCTTTTTTGCAAGTGTTTTACTACGACAATTTTTCATACATGTATCATTCCGATGACACATAAATTTACATGATTTGTGCATGGGAAATATAAGTGCTGTCATATATATTTTTTTTTACATGTTTTCACTGTAACTGTAACCGTGCGAGCTATTTTGTTTTAAGTCATTCCTATTTGGAGCAAAAATTTTTTATAAGTAGCTCTTAAATTTCCTTTCGATTAGCTGAGTGCATACGCCGATAGCAATTCATTTATTGGCAAAGTGTTTTTTTTTTAAGATTATCCTGTATATATGTATATGTATATATATATATATATATATATATATATAAATATATATATATATATATATATATATATATATATATATATATATATATATATATATATATATATATATATATATATATATATAAGCAAAATCAATACATAAAAGCGGTGTATATTCCATGTACTAAAAACTTTTACGGAAATATAAAAAAAAGTACTTTAAATAAAGTAGACTGAAATATTACGATTATTCAGTCTAGTGATCTTAACATTTCTCGAAAATTTATCGGCATTGGGAATTTATGCTATTTAATCACAATATATTATATTTTTCTCAAGGGAGAAAAAAAATGCCTGATGAAAAATACGCGAGCGGCATTAAGCTGTTAATATTATACGGTTTTCGCGGTTCTTAAAAAATGTAGAATTACAGGAAATTTTTTGGTAGATTTCGTACGAAATACTACCTATTGCGGTCACACCTATGTTGGAATTTCTGAACCCTAGACCCCAAAACTACCATCAGTATAAAATTCTATCTATCTATCTATCTATATATCTATCTATATATATATATAATACAAATTTATTTTTTTTCGCCAAATTAACCTTTATACTGTATTAATTTCCTTATAACAATATTCTTTACTTAGTTCAACTTATTAAATTAAAATCTTGTTTCTAGATCTAATCTATTAATCTTTATGGAAAGGATATAAATTATTAATTCGCCTTAAAAAACATTTATTCCAATGCACGTACATTTTAAAAAATGGCTGTAAAACAAAAATGTTCTTAATTAAAGTTTTTTTTTCTTAATATTCCAAATAAAATTCATTTTTTCTATGTTTTTATCAACCCTTTTTAAGAAAGTCTTATTCCAAAACCATATCTTTCAAAAAATATTATTTTTATTTATCTATTTATTTATTTAACCTCCTTCAACATTCGATATGTGTGCATATCAAAAAATATATATTTTAGGTAGATTTCGAATGAAATATTACCTATTGCATTCGCACCAGTTTATCTATCTGTCTATGTATGTATGTATCTATCTATCTATCTATCTATCTATCTATCTATCTATCTATATATATATATATATATATATATATATATATATATATATATATATATATATATATATATCACTTTTTTATGGACACGATAACTTCTATAATTCTTCACCAATCTCCACCAAACTTTTACATAAAATCAAAGGGGATAAAATCTCGGCTAAGTTCGTTAATGGGCAAAATCGGACCAAAAGGGTCGAAATAGGGGGCGTTTTTGTGAAAACAGAAAAAAAGCCCATAACTTCTTAATGAAAATAGATATCGAATCAGTTTAAAGTTTATATTACTTCTAAATAATGGGCCAAAAATTTATGCATGACAGATGTTTGGTAAAGTTAAAGATAGGCTCAAGGGGCGAAAAATAGGGTTTTTGGGAGAAAAAAATCATAACTTTGTCAATTCTCAAGGTATCAAATCCATCTAATTTTTTTATAAAAATTCTCAAAATTATCTAAAACTTTTGTATTCGCAAGTTTTTGATAGGACTAACTCTTACCGGTAAAAAAAAAATTAAAAACGAAAGTAAAAAGGGCTTTCGAAAAAGTAAAAAATCCATAACTTTGTCAATTCTTAAACTATCAAATCCAATTAAATTTATTTTACATCTTCTCAGTAATATCTACAACTTTTATATTGACAAGTTTTTCATAGGATCAATTTTTATAGCAAAAATAAATTAAAAGAAAATTGGAGATTTGATAAATTTAGAAATGGGCTCAAGGGGCGAAAAAAAACAGGGTTTTTTTGGAAGAAAAAGAAATCATAACTTCCATAATTCTCAATATACAAAGCCGAACTAAATTTTATATAAATATTCTCAGTATTATTGAAAAATTTTGTACTTACAAGTTTTTGATCGGGCAATTTCTTACCGATAAAAATATTAAAAACGAAAACAAAAAAAAGGGGGGGGGTGAAAATAGAAAAAAAAACCTGTAACTTAGTCAATTCTTCAACTGTCAAATCTAATTAAATTAATTTTACATCTTTTCAATAATATCTGCAACTTTTATATTAACAAGTTTTTCATAGGACCAATTCTTATAGCAAAAATAAATTAAACAAAAATAAGAGTTTGAGAAAAAAAAAAAAATACAAATTGCTTACATTCTGACTCATTTTCAAATTTATTTTTGATTTTAAACGCATCCAAATGGCAGATCATCTTATTTAGGAACTGTATAATGTGACGCATTGGTCAGTGTTTTTGACAAAGACAGTATATATTTCAAAAAAGTCTTCCAAAAAGGGTATTTTGAACAGAATTTCCCGAAGTAATCGTGATTGAAAGTTTGAGTAAGTATTCAAATAACTAATTGCTTTTTTTCTGATTCATTTTGTAATCCCATTTTTACTATCAAATCCATCTAATTTACAGGTCCTCGAATTTAAGACCTATATAATGTGATGCATTGGTCAGGTTTTTGATAAAGGCAGAATATATTTCAAAAAAGGCCTGTTCCGAAATGAGCGTTGTGAACAGAATTTAGGTATTCAAATAACAATTTGAATGAGTCATTTCTAAATTTATTTTTATTATCAAACGCATCCAATTTACAGGTCCTCTTATTTAGGAACCATGTAATGTGACGGGTTGTCCAGTTTTTTTATAAAGGCGGATATATTTAAAAAAAGACTGCCAAAATGGGCATTTCGCACAAAATTTCCCAAAGCGATCATGATTAAAGAATTGAGGATGTATTCAAATAACAAATTGGTTATTTTTTTTACTAATTTTTAAATCCAATTTTTCTCTCAAACGCATTCAATTGACATTTTTTGTTATTTAGAAACTATATAATGTGCGTATTCGTCAATTTTTTGATAAAGGCTAAATATATATTTTTTAAAACGTTGTCAAAGTGGGCACTTCGCAAAAAAATTTCCCAAAGCAAACATGATTAAAGAATTGAGTATGTACTCAAATAACAAATTGGTTATTTTATGACTCATCTTTAAATTCTGTTTTGCTCGCAAACGCATCCAATTGACAGGTTCTTATTTAAGAGCTTTATAATATGCCGTATTGGCCGTTTTCTTGATAAAGGCTGAATATATATATATATATATATATTAAATGCTGTTAAAGTAGGCACTTCGCAAAAAATTTCCAGAAGTGATCATGATTACAGAATTGAGGTTGTATTAAAATAACAAAATTCTTATTTTATAAATCATTTTTAAATTTAATTTTAATCTTAAACGCATTCAGTTGAGAGATTTTGTTATTTAAGAACTATATAATATACTGTATTGGGCGATTTTTTAATATAGTCAAAATATAATTGAAAATATGTTGTCAAAATGGGCATTTGAGTCGAATTTAGGTTAAGATGATTCTGATAAAACCAGCTCTTTTCGGTGTTCCAAGCGGAACTCTTCGCAATCCTGCAGGCTTTGGAATGGATTGTTCTCTATCCTCAAACTACTTTTTTCATCTTTATAGTTACAGCCTTTCAAGCCTACAAGAAATATTCGCCCATAGAACTAAACACCTTGTAGTGCTTAAGATAAACGTTATTTTAAAAACTCTAGTCCATAGGGTCTCTCTCGGCCATGTCACCGCTCACATCGGCATAGCTGGCAATGAGCTAGCTGACGCACTGGCCAAGGAGGCCACCTCACGTCCAAACATTGATATCCCCCTTCCTGTTTCCCAGTCTCATGTTCGCAACATCCTCAAAAGGAACATTCTTTCAGACTGGCAACTCTACTGGGATGCCTCAAGCAAAGGCAGGCACACCTATTCCCTTATCCCCAAAGTCTCATACAATCTCTTAGCTTTCTCCCCTTCCACATCAGCATTCCTCTCCGGCCATGATACATTCAGGACATACCTAAATTATTTTAAACGCTCAGATACGGACCTCTGCGAGTGTGGGGCCATTGGGTCTCCAGACCACTGCTATTTCTTCTGTACACTCACAGAGGCCTGGCACCTTAAGTACCCATTTTCCCGCCCAGAAACCTGGCTCACAAATATCTTAACCCGCCCAAAACTACTCCGTCAATTGGCACAAATTTATTACTTCCTTATGGACCTGGTCAATCTTACTACTTAACCGTTCTCTCCTAAGACTGCCCGCTGTCGCGTTACAGCCTTTGTTGAACTTTTGGCAGTCGTAGCGCCACTTGTCGCGATGGAGCAGGTCTCCGGCGCGCATATCACTGTGTTGATGTTGTATACAACCTGTATATTATGTATTTTATTTTTTTTTTATTGTTGAAATTATTGTATTGAATCCCCACATGCCGGGGAACATTCCGGGTGGGACAAATAGGGTCTACACCGGATCCTAGCGATCTGGTGATCTTGTCCCAGTTAGGCATAAATAAATAAATAAAACTAGCTCTTACAGAAAAATGACATTATTTTTTTTATTTTTAAAGCGGCCAAATAAAATTGTTGAACTGGGCTTATCTGTAATCAAATTTAATTTTTTGTGGTCGAAATGAGCACTCTTCGAAATCTACTTCAGTCTACAGGCCAAGCCGACAGGGATTTTTTCTGATTACTTTATTGATGATTAATATAAGAAGAGTGTTAGAATAGATGCTACACATTCTTCCCTGTATTAAATTAAACGTGTTAGATTGGGGATAATTTGCTTTTTTTCAGAATTGTAAGTACAGAATGAAGATAGATAAAAATAAGGAACGAAAATATTTCATTCTAGAATAAATACTTTTCAAAAATTCAAAAATCTATTTTATAAAATCAATAATGTAATTTTCAATAATTAAGCTTCTATTATATGCAGTATTATAGATAAATAAAATAAGCATTCAAAATATGAGACAAAGAGTAGAAAATATTAAATATTTTATTATATATATATATATATATATATATATATATATATATATATATCTGGCAGCTCTGGAAAAGATGTTTTGAGTTAGAATTCTGATTTTTTTCTTTTTCATGATGGTTAGCCATATAGTTTGCTAAGAAAATGACACGCTAAAATTTCTCATAAAATTTATAAAAATTCCATATGATTGTTACTTGTTTAAATGGGATAATTTAAAATCTTTATAACTCGAAACATTATTTATCAGATCTCAATTTCTATGTGACTATGTGATTCCTATATGATTTCGTCTTAAAAGATTTTACTGTATAGCATTTTTTAAAGTCTCCAATGCATGGGATATGGATTAACGATATTAAAATATAAGTAACACTTATACATATAAATAGATTTTCATTTCTAAAATAAATATATCACAGCATTTGGCGCTTTTTTAATAATAAAAATTATAAATATAAAAAATGGAATACAATAATAAGTATTTTTGGTCAGAATTCCTGCATAAAAAACATTTTTAACCTCATCGAAGTAAGAAACTATGTAGGAATTCACGACTCAGAAGGTCTATGATTTAAACTTTTTTCCGGGGCGGGCAGAACTTTTTTTCCAGAGGGTCGGTTTGTGACCAGACCTAGATATTTCGATCCATCCAGACCTTTAGTGCAGACTACCAATATATTTTAAAAATAAGTCTAGCTTTAAATCAAAACGCTGCTTTTTCATGCTCTAATAAGAAACACTGTCTTAAATCGATATTTAATAACGGACAATTTTTGGATGATCCCTTTAAGGCGATCAAAATAAGCCAAAAATTCTTCGCTTTCAGGCACGGTAAAGTGGTGTAAGTCATGAATTTTAGAGAGCTTTTGATTTTATTATATTTGTGAGATTTTAAGTTATGGAGATCAATATATATATATTTTTGTTCAATTTAGGCATGGATAAAGAATAATTTCTTAATTGGGAATTTCGTTCTACGGAAGCCGTATAAAAATGAATTTTCATGTTTTTTTTTTTTTTTTTTTTTTTTTTTTTTTTTTTTTTTTCAATTAGAATGGATCTATGAAATTGCAACGTATCTTATAAAAAATTTCACTTTTTTATGAATTTTTGCACTTGGAAGTATGGGTCTACCGGCAATATTTAAGTTGGCCTATTGTTTAGATATTTATGACTCACTCTGTATGTATATTAATAAGTAAATTAATAAGGAATATTAATATGTATTTTTATCTTTCAAAATAATAAAAAAAATAATGTCAACACAATATAGCTGTTTTAAATGTTACGCTAGTTGAGCCATATAATAATTGAGATTCCTAAAAGAACCTTAAAACGATACAAGTTTGAATTTTTTTTTATATTAAAATACAAAAAATCTAATAAATTTAATTACATTTATCTAATAAAGTAATATACTAAATAAAATATAATGAATAAAACCGAAAAAATAAGTTAAAAATAAGCTAAATTAAGAATAACGGTTTAAGAGAAGAAACATAGCAATGGTTTAGATATGCTGTTTACGTTCTATATTTGTAGCAGATCAAAACACCTAAAATTATTTTAAAATATTATAATAAAAATTAAGATTTTTCATTTTTATTTCCGGTAAGCATATAGTTCCGGATAATAAACCTTCTGATCTAAATTTCATTAAAATCATCCCATTTGTTATTTGAAATAAGAAAAAAAATATGACTTTTAAATCTCGATTTGTCTTCTTCAATTTTTTTTTTTTTTTTTTTTTTTTTTTTTTTTTTTTTGTTACAGAAATCGATTGAGACTAAATGATTCTTCTATAAGTATTTTCTTCAAAGTATCAATGTTTTTTCTTGTGGTACAAGATATGATTTATTTGGTAAATGAACTTAAAAATGTGCATCTGAAAACAGAGAATAAAAAAGTTAAGATTAAAAAAAATCTTTTTTTTTTTTTTTTTTTTTTTTTTTATGAAAGGATTTACTTAAAGTAAAATTTACAATACTTTGAGGTGTCAAAAAGTCAGTATACTTTGGATTGATAGGGAAATGTTATCTTCTTCAATAGTGACAGGCATGAGGAAACAGTGCCCCCCTCCCGAGTTATTACGAGTTAAACAGTGAATTGGTGAAGTGCCAATTATTTTTAAAGCCCGGAAGATATTTATTGATTGTTGTGAAATTTTGTGATTATGTTAGTGATACCACGCCACAACTTTTCTACGCTAGGGAGAAAAGAATTTCGAAAAAAAGTTTTTTACGCTCCGCCCTAATACTTATATTCGATGAGCAAAATGTAAAAATAGCTGAGGAAACGAATTTTGAATTATCTTAATTACATGAAATATATTTTATGTTACATATTAAATGAATTCAATATAGTTTTTAGATTCTACTGAAGGGTAAACTTCTGTCCTTTAAATAAACGGGGAGAGGTGGCAGCAGAAAAATTACCAACAGTACAAAAAATATAACTTAAATTTATCAATAAGTATAAAGTGGGATTATGTCTCTTTTATAATGCCTCTTTAGGAGTCTTCCTAATTTCGCTTTAAGAATGAAATCTACCACTATTACTGAAAATTACAAGTAAAACTGTGAAAAAACAGCGGTCTGCAAGACCGCTGAAAGAAATTACGATTTATTCAAAACCTAGAACTATAAAAACAAGCATTCTTATATTTCATGTACAAATTTCAAAAGGTAATTCGAAAAAGGAAATTAAAATTAATAAATTAAATAAAAGATATTTTAAGTTAAGTTTAACGAAAAAAATGTTACATGTGTCGAGATAAATGTTTTTAAAACTTCTTTTAAATGTTCACGTGCTGCTGAAACGGGGAGAGTGACAGAGGTCAGAGTAACTTATAAAAATAAATATATATATTAGTTTATTATTTAAAAAAGCTGTTAAAGCATGCAATGGCATAATGTTATTTGTGGAATGGGATTACTGAAATAAAAAGTGTAGCTCTGAATAATATGTAAGCCTCCCATCCCTTTCGTAACGTGTACGTTAAAATTCATGCATTTATGATTTTTGTAACACACTAATTAGTGTAATTTCAGGGATTATCTACATTTGCACATTTTTTTGAGTTGAGTTTATGCTCACAACAACTTAAAAAAATTAATGCCTTAAATTAAATCACATTAAAATAGGTATTTTTTTTTGTAAGAAATATGTATTTTTTATGACAAGTGAGTGATTTTAGAAATTTACTCACTTACCTATGTATGTATCAGTATGTGTAAATTAGAATAACATACCAATTTGTGTAAATTCAGGCATTTTTCGGCATTTACACATTTACACATTTTTGTTGTTTTCAAGTGATGACAAAATACAGACTTAGTTTTATAAGCTAAAATACACATAAAAATTGGTGAAATTTTGCAAAAGGAGGGTAATTTTCATGTCAGGTATGTAATTTTAGAAATTTACACACATATATATGTCAATTTCTCTAATTTACACATTTATTTTTTAGAGTGTAATGTTTCATAGTTATTATTGTTTCATAAAAAATTAGAATGCATACTTTGTTTTCTGTATAAATCACTCTGTCAATTGTAATATTGTCATAAGCAAAATGTGTGTTTGTTTTCATCATACATTGAACATTCGTTCATGTGCTTTCTAAAAAATTGTTAGGTACAATTATCATCATCGCAGGTGGAAAATATTATGTCTCATATTCAGTTTCAGCTCAATATAAATAAATGTAAAATGTGTGAAAAAATTAAAGACGAAAGGGTTTTTCGAATGTAACGTCGCGTAAAAGTTTTTCTTATCGGACCAAAATCTTAATATATGACCTTCCAGATGTTAAAATACGGGACAAGTGATAAAAACAGACTAAACATAGGATGAAAAGTATACAAAAGCAACTTATTGAAAAAGTCACTTGGAGTACAGATGCAGAGAAAACAGAAACATTCAACTTATAGGTACTTCGCAGGAAAAATAAAATCTCTAAAATGGGATATGGTCACCCCTGACTGCGATGCAGGACTTACAATGTCTCTCCATGCCGAGAACGAGGTTGTGTGGGACTTGTTGAGGCATCCATTCCACCTGTAACGTGAATTTCAACTCCGGAATTGTTGCTGGTGGCCTGGTGACGTGGTGTCAAACATCTCCCGACAAGGACACACATGTATTCTGCGGAATACAGCTCCGGTGACATTACAGGATAACCCATGCGTTGAATATCTTGAATCTCCAAGATCCCTTCGACAGCCGCTGTATGATGAATGAGCATTATCGACAACGAAGTGTAAGTTCGGACCTAAAATACCTCTAAAGAGAAGCACATAAGGCAAGATAATCTCGCCATATTTAGTGGACACGAAAGTCTGAAAGTGCTTGGTAGACGTAGATGTTCATATGGATACCAAGCTTGATACCACCAGAAACAAGAATTCCAAAACTTCCAAAACAGTTCCTTTTGATGATGGTGGAGGGGTGATTTCGTGTCCTGCTCTCTTCAGATATGTATAGTCCAGATTCAATCATTATACTAAATCCTTTCTCATCCGTAACGAGTAGCTGAGCCCATTTTTGTTGTGTTTAATTATTGTATTCTTGACACCAGTGAAACTGGCGTCTCAGATAAGCAGGTGTTAATGGCTCATATCATACTGGTCATAGTGCATCTATATCCCCTTGTACAGCCTTTTAGACATGATGAAACGTGATATCCGACGTCCTGCCGTCTGCTACACATGCCTTCCGACTTCTCAAGCTCTCTGCTGCATGTTTTTTCCCTGTATAAGAATATAACTGAACTCCGCTGATGTTGTGGCTAATGGGCAAGTGATACGGAATGCTTGGACATCTGTTCCCACCATTTGAAATGCACTCCATTCTCGTGATATAATGTTGTGACTGTTACTGAAACTCTTGTGTCACCTTGTCACACTTCATCCTTCTTCCAACTTCCCAATGATTCAACCTCGTGTAAGGTCATCCAGATATCATCTCCTGAATTGCCTCTTGGCCATGTCATACAATAATACCAAAAAAATCTTTGTTGAAATCATTTTACATGGTGCAAGTGATTTCACCAAATTTCTGAATGACCACTGGCTCTGTGCATTAACCCCTTAGCACCTCGTACTTTTAGATCATATACAGTATATAGACATGTCCTATTGTATTTGTTTCAGGTCTATCTCTTGAATGGTTTTTCATATCGTTCTGCTGACTTTTTCGGCTTTTATGCTATTTATCAGCTCCATCCTTAATTTTTCCCCCAATAGTGTAGGTTTCTGTAATTAGCTCTGACTAAGAAACATATATGTATCCTTTCCAAACCTGAGCATAAAATAACTCTACAAATGTATATGTATTGATTTTGCATAATCGAAATGACACCTTACATGACAGAAAGAGTCATCTTTATGAAATCAGTACTTTATGGGACTGGTAATTTTGGTTTGCAAATATGGATTTAAAACTACTAATCCCCTTAAAACATCAGTTTAACTATCAGTAATATAAATTTACGCATTAACAAAATTAAGGTCTTTAAACAAGTAAATGATCAGCAAATTCTCAAAATATTTTAATGTAAAGTATTTAAGTTAAATGATCATGGATATTTCTTACTTTCTCGGCCACAATGTCTTGAAAGTATTTTCGAAACTCGAAATAAAATATTTTTCGAAATCATATTTATTTTATGAGGTAATATTCATCAGTTCTGACATTTATTGTTTTTGTTTTAAAGCAAAAAACTGTTCAGCTGTATAAAAATAAAGTAAATATGCAAAAAAAAATCGAAAAGTTTAGTTTTTAAGAGGAAAAGAACGGAGGTACATATTTATACACCTCAGGTCAGAAGAGGTTAAACTTAAATATATTTAAAGAGTTCGCACATTCTAGATGAAGACTGAAATTACATTGTTTTTGTAAATTAAATAGGTATTAAAGATATAATTTCAAATTTTTTTTCTAAACAGTTTATTTTTTATTTGTGCACCATAAATGTATAATAATATGAAACAAAATACTTTTTTATAAGTTATGTATATATATTTGTATTACGTAACGCGTTAGTTTGATACTACACTTTTAGATTTAAAGCACAAAATCTAAACTATATAAAAACCGATGCGAGAAAATATTCATTTTTTTTCTAAGGAAATCTGTTGAGAAATATGTGTATATATACGTATTATCATGCAGAAATAAATCAGTCAAAGTACATTGTTATAAAAGATTAAACATAGAAGTAAGTAAATAAATACAGATAATACTTTTTCAAAAATAAAAATTCATTTTTTACCATGATAATCTAAAGGATTAAAGACATTAAGAAATCTATATTAAATTTGCTTTAATATTAGTTTTTCAATTTAACCAAACATGATTTCAATAATAATTGAAATACCCGACAGAATTTAATTTACTTTATTTTAGTACATTTAAAATTTTGTATTAAAATTATTCAATAATTAAATTTTGGAAATTTATTTATGTTCTCTTTATCTGTCATACGTATTAAAAACATGATATTGTTAATGGAAGAATGTATATGAAAAGTTATACCAAATAGTAATACTAATAAATATACCTCTCTCCTTCTCTCTATCTCTCTCTCTCTCTCTCTATATATATATATATATATGTTTGTCTTAATATTATTCATTATTTGCACTCAAGAATTACTCACTTTTTAGTTAAAAACACCTTAAAATAACAGAATAAATGTTCAAAATGTCATTAGCATGGATGTCCACAGCAGCTGTGCCTTGTATATACTAGCTTTTTCAAGAGTTAATATCATGTTTATAAAATAAAACAAATGTTATTCTTTCTTTAAATGAATCAAGGAGAGGATTTATCCAATAAATTTCTTTTTAAAAATAAAATTATAGTATATAAAAAGAGAATTAAAGTTTGGCCTCCATATTCTGTTTTCAAAACAAGGTCATACTATAACAGCTGTTTATTAATCAAAATTTCATTTTCACATATGACAATACTTTGAAAATATAAAGTTTCTCCATGGCAATAAGTAGCCATTTTATTCCAGCCTGAAAATAGAAGCATGTATTGTATTTTAAGAATAGAAGTTGAATATTAGGCGAGTACATCAATTGTATGTCATTAGAATGGATAATAATTTTCATGTTTATTTTATAGTTAAAATTTTTATTTTACTTATTTGCATAGAACTTTTGTGTTTTAAAAAGCCCAGAAAGAACTATTGCATTGTGATTATATTATGGCTCATAATCTTATTTAAATTAAAATTTGTCATTAGCATGGACAAATATCAGTGTCATTAGCATGGTTTTTCTGTCCTTGCTAAAGACTCCTACACTATTAAAAATCTTGTTCCAGTTTGAACCAAAAAAGTTTGTTTTTTGGTGCTCAATAGCTGCCACCATAAGGTGGTGAAATCTCGTACAAAACATTTGGACCTTCCTAGTTCAACCTCGTTCCAAGTATTGGAACTAAGCTTCAAAGGGAGCTCCAAATTTTGGTTCAAGATATCACCATCTTACGGTGGCAGATATTGAGCACCAAAAAACAAACTTTTTTGGTTCAAACTAGAACAAGATTTTTAACAGTGTATGTGCATGAATGTAACCAGTACTTATATTGTATCATTTTTAAAGTTTAATTTTACATATAAATTTAGGTATTACATTTATTATCCCTATAATATGCATTAAATCTGTCAGAAAATCTCTAAGACAGCTTCTTACACTGTTAGTGTCAGAATGTTGTTCATGTAAACAAAGTTTTCTCTTTGGTAATGTTTTTATTCTCCTGATATGTATATATGTAAAAATGGAAATTATTTGTTGGAAAGGAAGGCTAATAAACGTAGAAAAAAATATTTAAACAGGAAGAAAATAAAAATTTCTTAATATATTTATTCCATGCAATTTGTTTTGTCATTAGCATGGTTTAAAAAATACTAATTATTTTTTTTAAAGTTAATTTTTAAATATTTAGCTCTGCTGACTACATGTAAAGTATAGCTAATACTATATTAACAACACCTATTTTTTTCAGAAATTTTGCTAACAGTAATTTTTTTAAGATTTCATTTTTGAAATTATCCCCTATTTTCCCCTATTCCCCTATTTTTATCTGCATAAGTACTAGCGTACTGCAAATTTTAAATGTAATTTTTATTTTTATTAAACATCATTGAATTATGACTTCTGTAAGATAAATCTTTGTCTAATTTGAACGCTGCTTTGATTTTTGTAACTTGAAACGTAACTTCATATTTAATTTTATCTAATCTTCGTGATTCCATATTTAATCCTCTTATTTAACGATATATTTAATTTATCAAGGCCGTAATATTGTCCTTAGATGTAATTTTAATTAGCTGAATTGTAATTATGCAGCAAGCATCGTTTCTAAAATCACTAATAAAATCCTGTTCATGCAGAAAATGAAGTTAAGTTATTTTATTAAGGTTTTTTAAAAACATAATAAATTTGTTTGGTCAAATCTCTTTGAAAAATTAACCAAATGTAATCAATTTTACTTAATATCTTCAGATTTAATAATTCTTGTTTAAACCCTGTTGCTTCTTATACTGAAGCCAATCTGCTGTATCAGGAACGTTCATTAGGGTTTATCAATTTGAGGTACTGAACATTATCGTATGCACCGAAATTGATCAGGAGCCTTGAGTACCACTTTGATA
This sequence comes from Maratus speculifer, assembly GCA_964019185.1. Lineage (NCBI taxonomy): Eukaryota > Metazoa > Arthropoda > Arachnida > Araneae > Salticidae > Maratus > Maratus speculifer. The sequence goes on from OZ025297.1 coordinate 255,982,735, forward strand.
TAATGATCTTAATATTTAAATACCATGTATTTATACATACTAAAGGAAGTTATACATTCACATAAAATATTTTTCTAGCCATTTTCTCTCGCTGGTTGTAACCTACATCATTTTGATGCGATAACAATCAGAGCAGCAGGTGTTACTTTAGGGGCAGCACCAAGTCCGGTAATCCACGGAATCGATAATATTTTCCTTTCAAAGTTCCTTTCAAATTTGTCCTTTCAAAGATCCATAACTGGAGGTCAGATTTCGCCCTTAAGTTCAACTACACTTAATGTTGTTACACGGTTGTTCTTTCTAAGCTCGATAACAATAACTAGCCTGATCAGTCTGTATTCCGCGCAGATCAATAGCCGACGTTTAAATGGTAAATGCAACAGTTTTGAATGAGGATTGATGCGCCTCTAAGCTGTATGTCATAAACGGGTTCAGGAGAAAGCAGTTCAGTCAGTTCAGGAGAGAGTATTAGCGGTAATAACTGGTACACCGCCACTGTTTCAGAAACTAGCAGGTTAAAAAGCATACAACGCTGCTTTCGTTTTTGTACAATGAAGTGTTATCAATCTAACTCGACCGATGCGCTTTCCGTTCCGTGTGAGTTCTGTATTTCCACTTGTGTTCGGAAAGCGAAAATGGTTTCATGGATTTTTGTAGGTGTCAACAAGGCGTTTGGGTTTCCCCACTCTATTCTAGGTCAGTCAACATATGGCGAAAATTTTCTAAACGAGGAGACCTCTGGCGGACTCCACAGACTTCGTATCTCATGTCAAAATTGACGTACGTATATTACAGATGAATCAAATCAATAGCAGTTTTTCATAATCACTTGCATTTTTTTACAAAAAAAATGCATTTTCTTATTAGGAATTATTAATATTGAGCATTTCCTTATTATTTCCTTCTTCGTTTTATAGATAAACATTCAAGTAAGGAATCTTGCATCAAAATCTGTAATAGCAACAGTACTATCGTCACTATTGACAAGGGGAAAGAATCCAACAAAATTTAACTACATATCTACGCTCTATGTTTTGAATGTCTGTTCTTTTAAGGCAGATAGAATGCTTTTTATTCCGTCTCCTAGAGTTCAATAGGGTTACCCTGAGAATAAATATGTCTGCGGTAAATTTCAAAAGCTCGTCCGAATTACTTTTGCGACACCTTATTGTGTTCAATTTGGGGGCAAAAATGAACGTAGCGGTGTTGACGTAATTTTGACTAGAATGTATGCTAAACGCGCACTTTGGGGTTACCAACTCACTGATCTGGTTTAAAATAGTTTCACAAACGTAGTTTCTATGGTTTCTTTTTTACATAGGTAACAAATCTCAAATACTTTTTATAAAATTATATTCATTATTGTACGTTTGTTTTACTTCTAAAATTAATTACTTTTATTGATCTTTTCAATCAAATTGTTATTTTAGAAAAAACGAATATATAGATGAAATTTTTAAGCAAATGAAATTTTTTATTTATATTCTTAATTAAGAAAAAATGTCTTATATTAAAAACAATTACCTTAAAAGAAAATAACGAAAATAATTATAGAAAGAAAAAAAATAAAGAGAAAAATGGAGATATTTATCTTATGTATATATATACATACATATATATAACCAAAAAAGTTTATTCACATTTATGCATTTCTTTATTTTCCTACGTGAACTGACTTAAATTTTCTAACAATTTCATCTATTTGTAAAACAGATGAAACAAAATGTAAATAATCAGGATTTTAGAATATTTACGTGAGATGAATTTAGATTATTGTATATGAATTCATGTTACGTTTCTATATTATATTTGTTCCGATGATATAAATCTTATTTGTTGCAGACTGCGTAGCCTAAAAAAACCAAAATTTCTCTAATGCATGTGAGACTTAGAGTACAATAAATTACACAATAATACGAGCTTTCTAAAACACATAAATGTTTATCGTTTAGTTTACGATTGTAAAACAAATTGCACAACTATAAATATTCAAATGTTTATCAAATATTTTCTTTTTTCACTAACAAAGACATTTATAGCAAATATATATTCTTCAGTTTATATTTAAGAAAATTTTACTTTAATGGAAGAAAAAAAAATATTTTTATGTGAATATTTTCAGATTTATTTTTTCCATCTATTTTTTTTTCTTGAACAAAACATTCTATATTTATATACTTGCATCGATAGCTTTAAATCCCTTTAAACTGTTAATGAAATAAAGCTCTTTTCTTTTCTATCTCCTGTGTCAAGATACTTATAAGCAGAAATAATGTATTAAATATTGTATTTATTAAATACCATTTTTTTCCTAAAAGTCAGTTAATAAAAAATGTCAATTTGTGGAGAATCCCTTTATATTCAGCCGATTTTAGAGAGAAAAGTAAAAACAGCTTACTTTGATATCTTTTTTAATTTTCACGATATTTGATTGGATTTTTTTATGAGTTACTCCATAGAATTGACTATTAAATTATGTAAAAAAATCGATTTTATCTTTCGCGCATGCGCTGTTAAAAATTATTTTATACAGCTACTCATATTTCATAAAATATCTAATATATCTATATTCCAATTGAGCTGTATTTTTTCTACTACATTTTGCCAATTTTTCTGAAATTCGCGTTAAATTTGGTCAAATACCCTGCATGATATAAGCAAAAAACATGCCAGAATTGCTTGAATTTTTCAAAAAATCGCTCTTTTTCCATAAATATACATGCTATTTTTACAAAAATCAGTGTGCATGTTGAAGAGTATCCATATATTTGTATTCTACAGCGATATATTTTTTCGTGCATTTTCATGTACAGGGTTATCCCAAATATTTCTATTATTCTTTGATTTTTTTGTCGGCCCCCTAATTGCCCTGTTTACCAAATACATGTTGATAAAAATGAAGTTAAACATAATCTTTATAATCGCGAACTTCCAGAAGAATCCGACAAGTATATTTTTAAATATTTGACAAAATGTCAAACAATGAAAGTGTCCAAATACTTATGTGTACACTGTAAAAAAAAGATCGATCTACTAAAAAAATATTAGTAATCCTTGTAATTACTAAAAAAATTTTAGTAATCGTAATCGGTTACAAGGAACCTGTAAAAATTACGAGAAAAAAGCTAGCAACGGATAGAGTTAATAGTTTTACATTTTTATTAGATGTTACTGAAACTCATTTGGGGTGGCCTTGATAGCCTAGTTGTTATAACATGCGAGCTCTAGGGTTCCTGGGTTCCTGAGAAGTACCTGGGTTCGATGCTGGCCGCCGCCAAATATGCACCGAATGTAAATAAAGGGATTATGAAAATCCTGTCTTAGCACTTACTATGGGTAATGATCTCTGAACTTTCCCTCCCCTTTTAGAAACATGTCAAAATAGAGTAGGTAGCAATGTTTGGTGCTGCCATCTAATACGGCTTTACCAAAAATCTTCCGTTTCAGAAGTCTCTCTTTTTACCCACTGGATGCAGCTCGAAGGAAGATCCTGCCCTTCGGGCACACGTAATGGTTACAAAAAATAACTTTGGAGCTATTATTAAAATTTGATTGTTGGCTCATACTAAAAAGTTTTAAGATAGTTATACAAAAATCCTTTTGTTCAGTTTACAAAAAAAAAAAAAAAAAAAAAAAAAAAAAAAAAAAAATGTTTGTTTCACTTGCAAAAATAAGTTTCTAATGGTTACTGAAAACATCTGTGGATTACAAATTTACTAAGAAATTTTTAGTAACCTCTTGAATTTTTTTTACAGTGTAGATAGTGTATATATACATATGTCTTTTTTAATTATTAAAAACTGTGTATGTGCAATACTGATAAATATTTTGATAAAAGAATTAAAATAACAGTTTACAAATATTCCGCTCTTTATTTTTATTGCTACAGTTGTATGGTGAAAATGGTAATTACGCTACGTTATTTTTTATGCGCACGTAAACTCTCTATCATTTTAAATTTTATATTTGTATATATCGCTAGTAAATTTTTAGTCGACAGTTGTTTAGCATTATATGAATTGAAAAACAGATGTTATTTTCTTTAATCAATGAAAATATAAAAATAACAAACTATTTAGTTAATTTATATTGTATTAATGTTCATTTTGTTAAACACAGAGATGAGGAAAAGTCAAATGTTTTATAAATCACAAACATTCCTCGAGACTTCTTTTTATCGTTTTTTTTTTTTTTTTTTTTTTTTTTTTTTTCCTACCTAAAGATGGAATATTGTAAATTTACCTGGCAAAGGTGAAGTAGAGAAAAGATCGGATATTGGTCATCTTATATTCAGAGAAATTCACCAATCTCGGTGTGAAGAGAAATTCCAATTTTTCGCAGATTTTGGGACTATATAATTCCAGTTTTCCCATAAACTATTTATTTTGTACTTTTTATTTTGTACAATGTATAATATTTATTTATTTATTTTATTTTTAATGCAAATAATCATTCATTTTCAAGATTTTAGGAAAAAATTCTTTCACATAATAAAAATCACTAATAAATTTTATTTCAGTTATTCGACAGTTTTCATTAAAAGAAAATCCCAGTTTTTTAATGCAAATTATTTGAAATAAGTAAATAATGCAAATTACTATTAAATACATTATTTTTTTTTTTAATGTAAGCTACGAAAAATGATCAGCTTTTATAAATTATAAACTTTCTACATTAAGAAATTTTAGAAACTATTCAACATTTATATTTAGATGAAGTGATTCGTCTAATCATACGAACGTAATAAAATTTGGGTATTTTTTAAAGCTAATTTTATATTCCTCATAATCGGAAGTCAAATTAAAACGTGAAGTCCCTTAAGCATAAAAAAATATTATTCAAATGCATAAAAATAACCTTAAAAAATCCAAAAATATTTTAATAATTTTTATTATTATGTTATTTTAAAATATGCACTATTATATAGAATATTTAAATAAAATTGTAGTGTGTGTTACAGTTACAAGTTATTGGTTAATAACTATGATATAAAGAATTTTACATAAAAAATACTAATATCTGTCATTTTCTGTTTAATATATCTGCATTCAAAGCCGAATGAATATATATTATATATAACCACTTTTCTGTTCACAGCATACAACAGGGTCGATTTATTATCGCCTTTATTATTTTATAATTTTGGCATTTCTGCGTCAATTAATGGTGAATTCTCAAAGTGCTGCCTCTTAAAAATCAGTGTAACATAAATTCTGAATTTAATTGAATTTACAACTGATTTATTTTATAAATAATGATTTACGCCATCCAATCATATCGAATATTTATGTGATAAGCAAAATTTTCCTTGTGGTTTACACTTTAATTTAAGCGTATATTTTTCGACGTTTTGTGTGAAACTAAATGAATCAATCTTTAATGAATAATATCAGTAGAATAAAAATGTTTATGGTTAGAGAAACAGAAAAAATAAGTGATTGCTTATTGAATTGTCACTAAGTCATTCTTTGATAAATCATTATTTAAAATTACAATATTGCAAAATTGCAAAATGAGCTTCAATTATTATAGAACAATATTACGCCCTTAAAACATTTTCGTTTTCTTATGATACTCTATACAGGGTGTCCCTAAAATCATGGTATATACGCTAGATGGTGATAGAACACATCAAGACAAGTAATAGTAAATAGGAAACTAGGGGTCTCAAACTTTTTCCAAAGGAGATAGCCGCCATTAAAGTTTTGTGTCCAAAATTTCAAATACACATAAAAACCGGAAAAAATGGACTATTGATTTGCGGTTTTCACTAAAACTATTCTTTATGACAGTATTTTCTTGAAAATAAATTGTAAAGGTAAATTTCGAAAAATGCCGATAGAGGGCGCTTTAAAATTTGGATTAACGAACAACTATTTTTTGCCGTTATTTTCTGCATCTCATTAAATGGTTTGGTAAGCTTAGACCTAAACTTAAATTTTGAGCTTTAAATATGAATAGTTAGGAATGGTTAAGTAGCACAAACTGAACTGTGTTCAGAGGGTTCAAATTTCAAATGATTATAGAAAATGGAAAAATTGGTCGATTCGTTTGCGGTTTAAAATAAAACTATTCTTTAAGTCGGTATCTTCTTGAAAATAAATTTTAAAGCTAAAGTTCAAAAATAACTTTAGAGGGCGCCTTAAACTTTAGAGTGACCAACAACTAATTTTAACTGTTACTTTTTGTACCTAATTTAATGCTTTCCAAAACTTATTAAAAGTTTTCGAAATCTAAGATTTAAACTTAAATTTTGAACTCAAATTCTGATTCGTTGGGAGGGTTTAAGAAGCGCAAACTGAACTGTGTTCAGGAGTTGAAATTTACCCCCCCCCCCCCCCCCGCCCTTGAACACGAATCACTTTTACGCTACGTAAACACTCGCAACGATTCAGAATTTGATCTCAAAATTTAAATCTAAGCATTTGAAAGCACTTAATGAGATTTAAAAAAATAACGGTTAAAAATAGTTGTACGCTACTCCAATGTCAGGCGCCCTCTATCGGCATTTTGTGAAATATATCTTTAAAATTTATTTTCAAGAAAACACTGATTTAAAGAGTAGTTTTAGAAAAAATCGCAAACGAATCAATTAATTTTTCCGTTTTTTATAATCGCTTGAAATTAAAACCCTCTGAACACAATTCAGTTTGTGCTACTTAACCACTCCCAACTATTCAGATTTTGAGCTCAAAATTTAAGTTTATATATAAGCTTACGAAACCATTTAATGAGATGCAAAAAATAACAGCAAAAAATAGTTGTTCGTTAATCAAAAGTCTAAAGGCATTTTTGGAAATTTATCTTTATAATTTATTTTCACGAAAATACCTACATGAAGATTAGATTTAGTAAAAACCGCAAATCTATCGACATATTTTTCCATCTTTTATAATCATTTAAAATTTGAACCCTCTGAACACAGATTTTGAGATGCAGAAAATAACGGCAAAAAATAGTTCTTCGTCACTCCAAAGTTTATACCGCCCTCTATTGGCATTTTTCGAAATTAATCTTTATAATTTATTTTCAAGAAAATACCTTCATAAAGAATAGTTTTAGTGAAAACCGCAAATCAATCGACATATTTTCCGTTTTTTATTTTTTTTTTATTTTTTTTTTTTTGAAATTTTGGGCCCCAAACTTTAATGGCGGATATCTCCTTTGGAAAATGTTTAGGACCCTTTGTAACCTATTTACTATTACTCGTCTTGATGTCTTCTATCACCCCCCCCCTAGCGTATGTATCATGAGTTTAGGAACACCCTGTATAATAAAAGCTTAAGTCATGTGACTGTTATGAACACTTCCGGGCTTACCCACTTCACTCTTTATATGCTACTAGCAGCCTTCGCCCGCTACGCTGGTCAGTTTTTTTTAAGAAACTTTAAATCAAACGAAATTTTTATATCATAGTAATTTTTAGTTTTATATTGTATTTTAGTCTATATGTCATCGGAGAAAAGACAGTCATCTAAACAGAAAGTTCAAAGTTAGTCACCAACGAATGACGTAGCGCTCAACATATTAACAGTTTTAATCACATAAAAATTCATTCAGTGGAACCTTTAAAATAAAGCCAACCTTTTGTAATTGGGTTCATCTGATTTAAAATATCTCCATAAGTATTCATTTAAACAACGTAGAATGCTATATTACAATTGTTACAAAATTTCTGAAAAATTATCCAACTAACAATGTAAGTTCTATTAAAATCTATCTAGTAGAACTTAATTTATAAGAGGCCGGAATGAAATTTTACTTTGCGTTTTATATATATTGAGAATTAAATATAGCCTACATAATCATGTTAACCTGATTATAGAACTCACTTCCAAAGTGCAGATTCAATAGATTTTTTTTGTACGATTATTAATAAAAAAACCCAGACTTTCTTTTATATATAAAGATTGAAAATTTCAGCTTTTTGCGCCGAAGACATCGCCAAATTAGAAAAATGTGAAGTATCTCACAAACTACTGGATTTAAAAGAATTTGCTTGGTACCATTCGATTCAGCATGGCAAAATACACTAAAATATGGTACCAATTGAATCGTTTACAAAATGGTATCAATTGAATTGACTACAAAATCTGATCTATCTAGAAGGATTGAAAATTTCAGGTTTTTGCACGGAAGACATCGCCAAATTAGGAAAATGTGAAGTATCTCCCGAAATAATGGATTTAAAAGAATTTGCTTGGTACCATTCGATTCAGCATGGAAAAATACATTAAAATATGTTATCAGTTGAAAAATAACTACATAAGCCGATTTTTAAGGAATTTTTTTAAAGTTCGTTCTTTTTTTACCCCCCTTAGGGGTGGAATTTTCGAAAATCCCTTCTTAGCGGCGCTCGGTGCTATAAGAAGTATTTTTTCCCCAATTTTCAAGATTATGGGCCCGGTAGATTTTTTTGTGCTGTGATTAATACGAAATCCAGACTTTCTTTTATATATATAGATGAGGATTGAAAATTTCAGGTTTTTGCGCCGAAGACATCGCCAAATTAGGAAAATGGGAAGTATCTCACGAACTACCGGATTTAAAAGAATGTGCTTGGTACTATTCGATTCAGCATGGAAAAATACATTAAAATATGTTATCAGTTGGAAAATAACTACATAAGCCGATTTTTAAGGAATTTTTTTAAAGTTCGTTCTTTTTTTACCCCCCTTAGGGGTGGAATTTTCGAAAATCCCTTCTTAGCGGTGCTCGGTGCTATAAGAAGTATTTTTTCCCCAATTTTCAAGATTATGGGCCCGGTAGATTTTTTTGTGCTGTGACTAATACGAAATCCAGACTTTCTTTTATATATATAGACTAGCGGACCCGACAGACGTTGTCCTGTCACCGACAGACGTTGTCCTTCTTGGCACCAACTCCAGAAAATCAAATAAATGTACGTAAATATGGTAATATGCACGATAAACACTACACTCTTAATTTAATTTCTTATTACAATTATGTAAGGAAATTATTTTTCACTCTTCAGTATATTTTGAAGTCGGTTCAATTTTTCATAGAAAAGTTAATTTTTCTCTTTTTAGTTAAAAGTTAACGATTTTCTGAATTCGGTTAATCAAAATTATAATACAGGAAATATTATTGTAAAGCATACACGTTTGTCAGGAGTGGGGTTCGAACACGCGATCTCTTTCTTAAAGAAGCTGAGCTTAAATTTTGCGCCTTAGACAGCTCGGACATTCCGTCCGCACTCTATTCATCGAACTTATTCAACACTTTTAATTAGCGAAAAATCACTAACTATTAGTTTTTGCCTAATTACTAAAAAAGTACTGAATCAATTTCGATGAAATGTGAATCTAAACCATTCTCGAATCCACTGGAACGCACACACAAAATTTCATTAAAATCGGTCCAATCGTTTAGGAGGAGTTCAGTGACATACGCACTAAAGATTTATATATATAAAGATGATTTATTTTGTACTTTTTATTTGGATTTTTTATTAATATTCTACTAATTAATTGTTTTTTTTCCTGATTTCAAATAAAAATTATGTCAATATGTAAAATTTGGCTATTAGTATGGCGATTTGTACAATTTGGCGAAATTGGTCGACGGAACCTAAATACCTAAGTATTTATAAATGTATGGTTGCATATTATAATTAACTTGATTATCCCATCTATCAATTTTGCCAAATTGTACAAATCACCAATCTCATAGTCAAATTATTCATATTCACATAAATTTCATTTTAAAAATTGAAAAAACAAACAAATAGAAAAAATATTGATAAAAATACAAATAAAAAGCCGAAATAAAAATGACTTAATGACGTTTTAAACAGGTGTATAATATTTAATGTCATTGGATGCGACATTTACGATCATCCATTATTGGCATTTAATCTTATAATTTGGCGATGTTTTTTTTGCGCTTTACAAATGAGGAAGAATTCAATAACCTGTTTTTTTTCCCGTCAACCATAAAATGATCGCCAAACTATAAGATTAAATGACAATAATGGATGATCGTGAATGTCAGATTCAATTAGTATGGCGATTTGTACAATTTGGCGGAATTGGTCGACGGAACCTAAATACCTAAGTATTTATAAATGTATGGTTGCATATTATAATTACTTGATTATCCCATCTATCAATTTTGCCAAATTGTAATTTGGCGATGGGTTTTTTTTTTTTTTTTTTTTCGCTTTACAAATGGGGAAAAACTCAATAACCTTTTTTTTTTTTTTTTTTTTGCATTAAATGAAAGATATTTTGATTTAATATGAGGGTAGACATTATTAAAAGCCTTTTACAAAAAAGTCAATGACCAAATCCTAAGACCTGGAGACCAGATTGGTCGCCAGGGCGGAGTTCTGAACCAATTTCGATGAAATGTGAATCTAAACCATTCTCGAATCCACCGCAACACACACGAAAAATTTCATTAAAATCGGTCCAGTGGTTTAGGAGGAGTTCAGTTACATACACACGCACAGAAGATTTTTATATATAAAGATAAGGATTGAAAATTTCAGGTTTTTGCGCCGAAGACATCGCCAAATTAGGAAAATGGGAAGTATCTACGAACTACTGGATTTAAAAGAATGTGCTTGGTACCATTCGATTCAGCATGGAAAAATACATTAAAATATGTTATCAGTTGAAATATAACTACATAAGCCGATTTTTAAGGAATTTTTTTAAAGTTCGTTCTTTTTTTTTACCCCTCTTAGGGGTGGAATTTTCGAAAATCCCTTCTTAGCGGCGCTCGGTGCTATAAGAAGTATTTTTTCACCAATTTTCAAGATTATGGGTCCGGTAGATTTTTTTGTGCTATGATTAATACGAAATCCAGACTTTCTTTTATATATATAGATTGAATGCATGCATTTATATTATTTAATCAGCCCATTTCACTGAAATCTTTTAACTTTTTTCATTTTATTCCCCTAACAACTGTTATAAACTTATTAAACGGATCTTTCTCCTTGGCACACATGTGCAATGCCAAATTGGCGGGGGGGGGGAAGCATATGTCAATGTGTTGCGTATATGACATCTGTGCCAAAAACACTTATTGTGACATAACTATAACAATTAGACATATGCTGTCGCGACATTTTTTTAGATAATTATATGTTCTGCAAAGTCGTAGTACATTAATTTGTTTTATAATCAACAGTATTCGCAGCGCACGTGATGTAAGGATTTTTGGTACTTCTAGGTTATCCCATCGACCAAAAAATTATCGCCAAACTATAAGATTAAATGCCAATAATGGATAATCGTGAATGTCACATTCAATGACATTAAATAAGATTCACGTGTTTAAAATGTCATTAAGTGATATTAATTTCGTTTTTTTTATTTGAATTTTTATTAATATTCCACTAATTATTTGTTTTTCCGTTACTTAAAATAAAAATTATGTCAATATGTAAAATTTGGATATTAGTTTGGCGATTTGTATAATTTGGCAAAATTGGTCGGCGGGATAATAGAGAAGTACCGGATTTTTTAAGGTAATTTTTCTACACCTTGGGTTACATTATTAGCATTTTAGTAAGGATCCCCCTCCCTTTTTTTTAAATATAATATAGCCTATGTTTACCGGAAATAGTGTAGCTTTCCAACAGTGAAAGAATTTTTCAAATCCGTCAGGTAGTTTCGGAGTTCATTCAATTCAAACAAACAATCAAATCTTTCCTCTTTATAATATTGGGTATAGATGTGACGTCATTATTTACTGATTTTTATTAGTTACATATATCCATGCCTCTTGTTCTTTTAACAAATATTTCAAAATTCCTATATTATTTAAATTATGTCATCATATTTTTCCAAATCAAATATTTTAATAATAATTTAATTCTTTCTCGTTCACTTTACTTCTAATTATGTCGCCATTTTTCGCAGAGAACCTCTTATTAACGTAACGGATATTTGTGCGTCTTATATAATAAAATAGTTTTTTTTATGTATGACGTCATATTTATTTTCCTTTGAATTATTTTTATTTTAATTTTTCACATGGATACTGTTCAATTGAAAATTAATTGCCGAGGAGATATTATTATCCCAGATATTGATTTTATTGGCAACGGGAAAGAAAAATGGCTATTTTTTATCGGAAAAATTTTAATTGATTCTGTATGAAAAATAATGAAATTTTGAACTATTAAGGAAAATATTTGAATAAATCAATTAAAAATAAGCCTATGTTCACCGGAAATTGTGTAGCTTTCCAACGGTGAAAGAATTTTTCAAATCAGTCAAGTAGTTTCGGAGCCTATCCAATTCAAACAAACAAACAATCAAATCTTTCCTCTTTATAATATTAGTATAGATGAAGCCAATTTCATGTTAACATGCGCAATTATTGAAAAGATTATTGTTATTATAAGCGCATTTTGCTGTCATCAACAGTTTGTCGTGATGACCACTTTTCTTTTCATCGGCCAAGTGGCCAGTTTTAATCAAAATTATTTTTCCGGATAAAGCTGTTTAAAACATACACTTTTACAGAGATCGCTTGAAAAAATAATAGTTGAGAAATGAATTACATTGAAGTACAAGTGTATTTTGAGATTACTTCAGTGAAATTTAAATTAACTTCACAAAATCTGTTTCCATAAAAGTAAAAAAAAAAAAGACTATTTTCAAAATTATGAATAAAGGCGCCATTTGGAGTATCATAATTATTTTTAAATAATTATTGTTATTCCTTCAGAAATTCGGAATTTTCGAAAAAATCTTAGTCTCGGTCCCGTAAGATTTCTGAGGTTATACTGTAGTTTTACAGAGAAATATATCTTAAACACGCTCAAGCAGATAGTTTTGAATGAAAGAAATACTTTTAACGATATTTAATGTTGAAACCGTCCAAAACAACTGTTTAAAAAGTTTCATCGGATTAAAAACTATGTATAGCAATTTAGCCATCGATTGCAAACATATACTAGGCTAAGTTGCGGTGGTACTCATTTATACAATGTGTAAATTCATAATTGGGCATTTATTTTTAAATCTAATAACCTTTAGCCACGAATTTTTTAAGGATTTTCTTTAAATTTTTTTATTCAAAACTTCGCTTTTTTCAACATTCATATTTCGAAAAGTCCTTTATTTTACCTATTGTTACCAAATTTTAGAGCGAATAATATTGCCATGTGTGCATAGAAAAAGAAATTGCTTTTTTTCTAACATGTATGTGTAATTTCAAATATAATGTTCATTGCTGATATAAATTAGCATTCGATTGTTCTGATATAAATTAGCATATCCAAATCAAAAACTTGCCATATCATAGATTCTGTACAACATTCTCATGTGTAATTACAATCGTATTTGCTTGTTTAATTTTCTTGTGTGTTTTCTAGTTTTTCAATGTTTCATTTTTGAATGGACTACGCTCGTCAATCCCGTTTCACGTCAAAATCAGTTAATTTCATCAGCTTACCAAAAAAAAAAAAAAAAAAAAAAAAAAAAAATGTAGATTCTGCCATTGCAGAATTCTATTTCGCCTTCGATTAGGAAAAAAAATCGATAGAGGTTTTTTAGAAGGGCGACCCCGTTTAGATTGCAATGAACTAACTTCATTTTTCTTTTGTTTATCAATATAATAGCAAACAGAACGGCGTGAAATACCCAAATGAATAGCAATTTCTCTCTGACACATTGGAATTGCGGAATAATAAAGAGATACAATTTGACTTGCTACTTCTTCATTGATTAGATTCATCAAATACGGATTTTTTCATTAGTTTAAATGCTTTTTTATAGACTCTTAGTAAAAGACAATGCAATTTAACAATAAAACGAGTGAAATCCCGTCGAATTCGACGAATGAAATGTTTAAAAGACCCGATCCATTTGGTTTTTAAAAAAGCAAAAATAATTGCATTATTGAATCTATATATAATAAATATATTTACAAACTAAATGTCAAATTCGCCAGTTACAAATTTGCATGCAAATATTCGCACATCTTCAGTTAAAATTGTAATCTGAGTGCCGGCGAAATCCAGAAATTTTATTTTATATGCACTCACAGAAAAATAGTTTTATTAAAGAAAAAAACTAATTTCATATTTAATGTGACATTTTTTTCACTAACTGAAGTCATCTGAAAGTAAAATCTCAATTTCAGTGTCCATAATGAAAAGAAATATTGAAATGTAATATCGGATACTACTAGGTTTCCCGTCGACCAAAAAATTATCGCCAAACTATAAGATTAAATGCCAATAATGGATGATCGTGAATGTCACATTCAATGACATTAAATACGATTCATGTGTTTAAAATGTCATTAGGTGATTTTTATTTCGACATTTTATTAATATTATTATTAATATTCTACTAATTATTTTTTTTTGTTATTTAAAATAAAAATTATGTCAATATGTATAACTTGGCTATTAGTTTGGCGATTTGTATAATTTGGCGAAATTGCTGACGGGATAACAGAGTAGTACCTAATATCGTTATAAGTAAAAATGCGATGTTTCAAATAGTGACATCATTATCTCTTCAAATGTTTTTTTAAAAGTTACTGTTATTAGTAATATGAAAAAGGCATCAGTAATAAGATTGTAATTCCCATTTATCTGGTTGCTGAATGACATCATTTTCCTCATTTGAAATTTTTCTTATTTTGCTTTAGACATTAATTTTTATCATAAATTATTTTCTGTTATTTTATTTATATTATTAATATTATTTCTCAGTAAATATTTTTTTTTATCTCAATTAGTGCATAATTATACCCAATCATTTTGGAAAATAAATTTTTATTATCGAGAGAAAATGGAAACTGTGTTGCCCACATTTTGAAGAAAAAGCATTTAAAATTAAAAATAAAATATAAAAATGGAAATAAATTAAAAAATAACTAAAATGGGCACAACAACATATAAATAGCTTTCAGTTTAAATGGATAACCGTAAATTATTACTTGGATAACCGTAAATTATTGTTAATCACTAATTATACTTAATATTGTAAAAACCAATCGCATCCAGAACAGTAATTTAATACACATTTATTAAGTACAAAACATGGGAAGAATTCTGTCACAGATGTCAGAAGAGCACCATACTGGCGAATTTTTTTTCTGACGCCAATACATCGAAAATTTCGTTTTCAAATGACAGTTAGATCTATATTATTTAATTATTTTCAATTATTTAAAAAAAAATAAATAATAATAACTAAAAAAGTTTAGTTAATAATTATTGAACAAAACTATTTATAGCTTTTTAAAAAACTAAAGTAAAAAAACAGTTTAATAATAATTAAACAAGAACCGCCGGGGTACCATGCGAAGCATAAATTCGACATTTTGTTGCACGCGTGCAAATGTGGTGCGTTTATTAAGCTATTGCATAGCTTTTATCACGGGCTTTGAGCGCGGCGACCGAATCCAAAAATTCCGTAACGCGAAAAATCCTAACACATCCGTAACGAAAAATCCTAACACTCGGCTAACGTCGTTTCAGTTCGGCAAACTTCGGCACGGTATCCTTCGGTAGACTTCGGCAGACATTGACGCGGTATTTTTCAGATATTAGAATATCAAGTCTCAAACTTATGTTTCTTATGATCTAATTTTCATAGCGCGGCCAAATTTTGTTTGGTAATTTATTATGAGACAGTGTTAATTTTTGGTGACAGAAGACCCCCCCACCGTGAAGGTCGAAAAATTTAAAATGCTTATAGCTCGCGATCTAACTTTCGTAGAGCGGCCAAATTTTGTTTGGTCATTTATTATTAGACAGTGTTAATTTTTGGTGACAGGAGACCCCACACGGTGAGGATCGAAAAATTTAAAATGCTTATAACTCGCGATCTAATTTTCGTAGCGCGGCCAAATTTTGTTTGGCAATTTATTATGAGGCAGTGTTAATTTTTGATGACAGGAGACCTCCCACGGTGAGGATCGAAAAATTTAAAATGCTCATAACTCGCGATCTAAATTTTGTAGCGCGACCAAATTTTGTTTGGTAACTTATTATGAGACATTGTTAATTTTTGGTGACAGGAGACTTCCACGGTGAGGGTCGAAAAATTAAAAATGCTTATAACTCGCGATCTAATTTTGGTAGCTCGGCAAAATATTGTTTGGTAATTTATTATGAGACAGTGTTAATTTTTGGTGAGAGGAGACCACCCACGGTGAGGGTCGAAAAATTTAAAATGCTTATAACGCGCGATCTAATTTTCGTAGCGCGGCCAAATTTTGTTTGGAGATTTAATATGAGACATTGTTAGTTTTCGATGACAAGGAGACCCCCCCCCCCCACTGTGAGGGTCGAAAAATTTAAAATGCTTATAACTCGCGATCTAATTTTTGTAGCGCGGCCAAATTTTTTTTGGTAATTTATTATGAGGTAGTGTTAATTTTTGGGGATAGGAGACCCCCCCTCCACGCTGAGGGTCGAAAAATTTAAAATGCTTATAACAGGCGATCTAATTTTGGTAGCGCGGCCAGATTTTGTTTGGTAATTTATTATGAGGTAGTGTTAATTTTTGGGGATAGGAGACCCCCCCCCCCACGCTGAGGGTCGAAAAATTTAAAATACTTATAACTCACGATCTAATTTTCGTAGCGCGGCCAAATTTTGTTTGGTAATTTATTATGAGACATTGTTAATTTTTGGTGACAGGAGACCCCTCGGTGAGGGTAAAAAATTTTAGAATGCTTATAACTCGCGATCTAATTTTCGTAGCGCGGCCAGATTTTGTTTGGTAATTTATTTTTAAACGGTGTTAATTTTTGGTGACAGGAGACCCCCCAAGGTGAGGATCGAAAAATTAAAAATGCTTATAACTCGCTATCTACTTTTCGTAGCGCGGCCAAATTTTGTTTGGTAATTTATTATGAGAGAGTGTTAATTTTTGGTGACAGGAGCCCCCCCGCCACGGTGAGGGTCGAATAATTTAAAATGTTTATAACTCGCGATCAATTTTCGTAGCGCGGCCAGATTTTGTTTGGTAATTTATTATGAGACATTGTTAATTTTTGGTGACAGGAGACCCCACGGTGAGGGTTAAAATGCTTATAACTCGCGATCTAATTTTTGTAGCGTGGCCAGATTTTGTTTGGTAATTTATTTTGTGACGGTGTTAATTGTTGGTGACAGGAGACCCCCCAAGGTGAGGGTCGAAAAATTAAAAATGCTTATAACTCGCTATCTACTTTTCGTAGCGCGGTCGAATTTTGTTTTGGAAATTTATTATGAGACAGTGTTAATGTTTGGTGACAGGAGACCCCTCCCCCACCTTGAGGGTAAAAAAATTTAAAATGCTTATAACTCGCGTTCTAATTTTCGTAGCGGAACCAAATTTTGTTTGGTAATTTATTAAGCTATTGCATAGCTTTTATCGCGTGCTTTGAACGCGGCGACCGAATCTAGGTATTCCGTAACGAGAAAAAATGCTAACACTCCGGCTAACGACGTTTCAGTTCGGCAGACTTCGGCACGGTATTCTTCGATAGACTTCGGCAGACATTGACGCGGTATTTTTGCATAAGTTGATAAAAAATGTTATGCATTAGCTTTACCGCGGCAGTCCCCGAGTGCCACACACATTTTTTTATTTATTTTGGTGATAAATTTTTTATACGATTTTTGCGGTCTTGAGTAATGATTGTGTAATATATTTAAGCATTATTAAAAGTCAATAATTAATCAAATGAATAATACTTTTCTTAATTCGAAAGATAGACAGCAAGAATTCATCGAAACATATTTATTCAAAATTTTTATAACGACTGTTGCCAAAACCATACTTAAAACTTACAGTAAACACGTGTGGCCATACATATTACATTATGTAACAGGTAGCTTTTTTATTACTTTAATGCTACTGGTGGAAATATAATAATTTTACATGAATATAATTTTTATTTATAACTTTGCATCTTTTTTTAAACGATAATTTTCTGCAGATATAATATTTTGATGCTTAAAAAGGCAGATAACATTAGTTTAAAAATAAATTTAAATTTATAGTATTTATTTATATACGTGTTTAGTATTGGTACTAATTAATTTTCCCATCGACCAAAAAATGATCATCAAACTATAAGATTAATTGCCACTAATGGATGATCGAGAATATCACATTCATTGACATTAAATACAATGCACGTGTTTAAAATGTCATTAAATGATTTTTATTTCGGACTTTTTATTTGTATTTTGTAATACTACATTTTTTATCTACTAATTAACTGTTTTTTCGTTATTTAAAATAAAAATTATGGCAATGTGTAAAATCCAAAAATTCCGTAACGCGAAAAATCCTAACACATCCGTAACGAAAAATCCTAACACTCGGCTAACGTCGTTTCAGTTCGGCAAACTTCGGCACGGTATCCTTCGGTAGACTTCGGCAGACATTGACGCGGTATTTTTCAGATATTAGGATATCAAGTCTCAAACTTATGTTTCTTATGATCTAATTTTCATAGCGCGGCCAAATTTTGTTTGGTAATTTATTATGAGACAGTATTAATTTTTGGTGACAGGAGACCCCCCACCGTGAAGGTCGAAAAATTTAAAATGCTTATAACTCGCGATCTAACTTTCGTAGCGCGGCCAAATTTTTTTGGTCATTTATTATTAGACAGTGTTAATTTTTGGTGACAGGAGACCCCACACGGTGAGGATCGAAAAATTTAAAATGCTTATAACTCGCGATCTAATTTTCGTAGCGCGGCCAAATTTTGTTTGGCAATTTATTATGAGGCAGTGTTAATTTTTGATGACAGGAGACCTCCCACGGTGAGGATCGAAAAATTTAAAATGCTCATAACTCGCGATCTAAATTTTGTAGCGCGACCAAATTTTGTTTGGTAATTTATTATGAGACATTGTTAATTTTTGGTGACAGGAGACCCCCACGGTGAGGGTTGAAAAATTAAAAATGCTTATAACTCGCGATCTAATTTTGGTAGCTCGGCAAAATATTGTTTGGTAATTTATTATGAGACAGTGTTAATTTTTGATGACAGGAGACCACCCACGGTGAGGGTTGAAAAATTAAAAATGCTTATAACTCGCGATCTAATTTTTGTAGCGCGGCCAAATTTTGTTTGGTGATTTATTATGAGACTGTTAATTTTTGGTGACAAGAGACCCCCCACGGTGAGGGTCGAAAGATTTAAAATGCTTATAACTCGCGATCTAATTTTCGTAGCGCTGCGAAATTTTTTTTGGTAATTTATTATAAGACATTGTTAATTTTTGGTGACAGGAGACCCCACGGTGAGGGTAAAAAAATTTAAAATGCTTATAACAGGCGATCTAATTTTGGTAGCGCGGCCAGATTTTGTTTGGTAATTTATTATGAGGTAGTGTTAATTTTTGGGGATAGGAGACCCCCCCACGCTGAGGGTCGAAAAATTTAAAATACTTATAACTCACGATCTAATTTTCGTAGCGCGGCCAAATTTTGTTTGGTAATTTATAATGAGACATTGTTAATTTTTGGTGACAGGAGACCCCTCGGTGAGGGTAAAAAATTGTAGAATGCTTATAACTCGCGATCTAATTTTCGTAGCGCGGCCAGATTTTGTTTGGTAATTTATTTTTAAACGGTGTTAATTTTTGGTGACAGGAGACCCCCCAAGGTGAGGATCGAAAAATTAAAAATGCTTATAACTCGCTATCTACTTTTCGTAGCGCGGCCAAATTTTGTTTGGTAATTTATTATGAGAGAGTGTTAATTTTTGGTGACAGGAGCCCCCCCGCCACGGTGAGGGTCGAATAATTTAAAATGTTTATAACTCGCGATCAATTTTCGAAAAGCGGCCAAATTTTTTTGGTAATTAATTTGAGACAGTTTTAATTTTTGGTAACAGGAGATCCCCCACGGTAAGGGTCGAAAAATTTAAAATGCCTATAACTCGCGAACTAATTTTCGTAGCGCGGCGAAATTTTGTTTGGTAATTTATTATGAGACATTGTTAATTTTTGGTGACAGGAGACCCTACGGTGAGGGTCAAAAAATTTAAAATGCTTATAACACGCGATCTGATTTTCGTAGCGCGGCCAGATTTTGTTTGGTAATTTATTATGAGGTAGTGTTAATTTTTGGGGATAGAAGACCCCCCCCCCACGCTGAGGGTCGAAAAATTTAAAATACTTATAACTCACGATCTAATTTTCGTAGCGCGGCCAAATTTTGTTTGGTAATTTATTATGAGACATTGTTAATTTTTGGTGACAGGAGACCCCTCGGTGAGGGTAAAAAATTTTAGAATGCTTATAACTCGCGATCTAATTTTCGTAGCGCGGCCAGATTTTGTTTGGTAATTTATTTTTAAACGGTGTTAATTTTTGGTGACAGGAGACCCCCCAAGGTGAGGATCGAAAAATTAAAAATGCTTATAACTCGCTATCTACTTTTCGTAGCGCGGCCAAATTTTGTTTGGTAATTTATTATGAGAGAGTGTTAATTTTTGGTGACAGGAGCCCCCCCGCCACGGTGAGGGTCGAATAATTTAAAATGTTTATAACTCGCGATCAATTTTCGTAGCGCGGCCAGATTTTGTTTGGTAATTTATTATGTGACATTGTTAATTTTTGGTGACAGGAGACCCCACGGTGAGGGTCAAAATACTTAAAATGCTTATAACTCGCGATCTAATTTTTGTAGCGTGGCCAGATTTTGTTTGGTAATTTATTTTGTGACGGTGTTAATTGTTGGTGACAGGAGACCCCCCAAGGTGAGGGTCGAAAAATTAAAAATGCTTATAACTCGCTATCTACTTTTCGTAGCGCGGTCGAATTTTGTTTTGGTAATTTATTATGAGACAGTGTTAATGTTTGGTGACAGGAGACCCCTCCCCCACCTTGAGGGTAAAAAAATTTAAAATGCTTATAACTCGCGTTCTAATTTTCGTAGCGGAACCAAATTTTGTTTGGTAATTTATTAAGCTATTGCATAGCTTTTATCGCGTGCTTTGAACGCGGCGACCGAATCTAGGTATTCCGTAACGAGAAAAAATGCTATCACTCCGGCTAACGACGTTTCAGTTCGGCAGACTTCGGCACGGTATTCTTCGATAGACTTCGGCAGACATTGACGCGGTATTTTTGCATAAGTTGATAAAAAATGTTATGCATTAGCTTTACCGCGGAAGTCCCCGAGTGCCACACACATTTTTTTATTTATTTTGGTGATAAATTTTTTATACGATTTTTGCGGTCTTGAGTAATGATTGTGTAATATATTTAAGCATTATTAAAAGTCAATAATTAATCAAATGAATAATACTTTTCTTAATTCGAAAGATAGACAGCAAGAATTCATCGAAACATATTTATTCAAAATTTTTATAACGACTGTTGCCAAAACCATACTTAAAACTTACAGTAAACACGTGTGGCCATACATATTACATTATGTAACAGGTAGCTTTTTTATTACTTTAATGCTACTGGTGGAAATATAATAATTTTACATGAATATAATTTTTATTTATAACTTTGCATCTTTTTTTAAACGATAATTTTCTGCAGATATAATATTTTGATGCTTAAAAAGGCAGATAACATTAGTTTAAAAATAAATTTAAATTTATAGTATTTATTTATATACGTGTTTAGTATTGGTACTAATTAATTTTCCCATCGACCAAAAAATGATCATCAAACTATAAGATTAATTGCCACTAATGGATGATCGAGAATATCACATTCATTGACATTAAATACAATGCACATGTTTAAAATGTCATTAAATGATTTTTATTTCGGACTTTTTATTTGTATTTTGTAATACTACATTTTTTATCTACTAATTAACTGTTTTTTCGTTATTTAAAATAAAAATTATGGCAATGTGTAAAATCCAAAAATTCCGTAACGCGAAAAATCCTAACACATCCGTAACGAAAAATCCTAACACTCGGCTAACGTCGTTTCAGTTCGGCAAACTTCGGCACGGTATCCTTCGGTAGACTTCGGCAGACATTGACGCGGTATTTTTCAGATATTAGGATATCAAGTCTCAAACTTATGTTTCTTATGATCTAATTTTCATAGCGCGGCCAAATTTTGTTTGGTAATTTATTATGAGACAGTGTTAATTTTTGGTGACAGGAGACCCCCCACCGTGAAGGTCGAAAAATTTAAAATGCTTATAACTCGCGATCTAACTTTCGTAGCGCGGCCAAATTTTTTTGGTCATTTATTATTAGACAGTGTTAATTTTTGGTGACAGGAGACCCCACACGGTGAGGATCGAAAAATTTAAAATGCTTATAACTCGCGATCTAATTTTCGTAGCGCGGCCAAATTTTGTTTGGCAATTTATTATGAGGCAGTGTTAATTTTTGATGACAGGAGACCTCCCACGGTGAGGATCGAAAAATTTAAAATGCTCATAACTCGCGATCTAAATTTTGTAGCGCGACCAAATTTTGTTTGGTAATTTATTATGAGACATTGTTAATTTTTGGTGACAGGAGACCCCCACGGTGAGGGTCGAAAAATTAAAAATGCTTATAACTCGCGATCTAATTTTGGTAGCTCGGCAAAATATTGTTTGGTAATTTATTATGAGACAGTGTTAATTTTTGATGACAGGAGACCACCCACGGTGAGGGTCGAAAAATTTAAAATGCTTATAACGCGCGATCTAATTTTCGTAGCGCGGCCAAATTTTGTTTGGAGATTTAATATGAGACATTGTTAGTTTTCGATGACAAGGAGACCCCCCACCTCCACTGTGAGGGTCGAAAAATTTAAAATGCTTATAACTCGCGATCTAATTTTTGTAGCGCGGCCAAATTTTGTTTGGTGATTTATTATGAGACTGTTAATTTTTGGTGACAAGAGACCCCCCACGGTGAGGGTCGAAAGATTTAAAATGCTTATAACTCGCGATCTAATTTTCGTAGCGCGGCGAAATTTTTTTTGGTAATTTATTATAAGACATTGTTAATTTTTGGTGACAGGAGACCCCACGGTGAGGGTAAAAAAATTTAAAATGCTTATAACAGGCGATCTAATTTTGGTAGCGCGGCCAGATTTTGTTTGGTAATTTATTATGAGGTAGTGTTAATTTTTGGGGATAGGAGACCCCCCCACGCTGAGGGTCGAAAAATTTAAAATACTTATAACTCACGATCTAATTTTCGTAGCGCGGCCAAATTTTGTTTGGTAATTTATTATGAGACATTGTTAATTTTTGGTGACAGGAGACCCCTCGGTGAGGGTAAAAAATTTTAGAATGCTTATAACTCGCGATCTAATTTTCGTAGCGCGGCCAGATTTTGTTTGGTAATTTATTTTTAAACGGTGTTAATTTTTGGTGACAGGAGACCCCCCAAGGTGAGGATCGAAAAATTAAAAATGCTTATAACTCGCTATCTACTTTTCGTAGCGCGGCCAAATTTTGTTTGGTAATTTATTATGAGAGAGTGTTAATTTTTGGTGACAGGAGCCCCCCCGCCACGGTGAGGGTCGAATAATTTAAAATGTTTATAACTCGCGATCAATTTTCGTAGCGCGGCCAAATTTTTTTGGTAATTAATTTGAGACAGTTTTAATTTTTGGTAACAGGAGATCCCCCATGGTAAGGGTCGAAAAATTTAAAATGCCTATAACTCGCGAACTAATTTTCGTAGCGCGGCGAAATTTTGTTTGGTAATTTATTATGAGACATTGTAAATTTTTGGTGACAGGAGACCCTACGGTGAGGGTCAAAAAATTTAAAATGCTTATAACACGCGATCTGATTTTCGCAGCGCGGCCAGATTTTGTTTGGTAATTTATTATGAGGTAGTGTTAATTTTTGGGGACAGGAGACCCCCCACGGTGAGAGTCGAAAAATTTAAAATATTTATAACTCACGATCTAATTTTCGTAGCGCGGCCAAATTTTGTTTGGTAATTTATTATGAGACTGTTAATTTTTGGTGACATTAGACCCCCCACGGTTAGGGTCGAAAAATTTAAAATGCTTATAACTCGCGATCTAATTTTCGTAGCGCGGCCAGATTTTGTTTGGTAATTTATTATGAGACATTGTTAATTTTTGGTGACAGGAGACCCCACGGTGAGGGTCAAAATACTTAAAATGCTTATAACTCGCGATCTAATTTTTGTAGCGTGGCCAGATTTTGTTTGGTAATTTATTTTGTGACGGTGTTAATTGTTGGTGACAGGAGACCCCCCAAGGTGAGGGTCGAAAAATTAAAAATGCTTATAACTCGCTATCTACTTTTCGTAGCGCGGTCGAATTTTGTTTTGGTAATTTATTATGAGACAGTGTTAATGTTTGGTGACAGGAGACCCCCCCCCCACCTTGAGGGTAAAAAAATTTAAAATGCTTATAACTCGCGTTCTAATTTTCGTAGCGGAACCAAATTTTGTTTGGTAATTTATTAAGCTATTGCATAGCTTTTATCGCGTGCTTTGAACGCGGCGACCGAATCTAGGTATTCCGTAACGAGAAAAAATCCTAACACTCCGGCTAACGACGTTTCAGTTCGGCAGACTTCGGCACGGTATTCTTCGACAGACTTCGGCAGACATTGACGCGGTATTTTTGCATAAGTTGATAAAAAATGTTATGCATTAGCTTTACCGCGGCAGTCCCCGAGTGCCACACACATTTTTTTTATTTATTTTGGTGATAAATTTTTTATACGATTTTTGCGGTCTTGAGTAATGATTGTGTAATATATTTAAGCATTATTAAAAGTCAATAATTAATTAAATGAATAATACTTTTCTTAATTCGAAAGATAGACAGCAAGAATTCATCGAAACATATTTATTCAAAATTTTTATAACGACTGTTGCCAAAACCATACTTAAAACTTACAGTAAACACGTGTGGCCATACATATTACATTATGTAACAGGTAGCTTTTTTATTACTTTAATGCTACTGGTGGAAATATAATAATTTTACATGAATATAATTTTTATTTATAACTTTGCATCTTTTTTTAAACGATAATTTTCTGCAGATATAATATTTTGATGCTTAAAAAGGCAGATAACATTAGTTTAAAAATAAATTTAAATTTATAGTATTTATTTATATACGTGTTTAGTATTGGTACTAATTAATTTTCCCATCGACCAAAAAATGATCATCAAACTATAAGATTAATTGCCACTAATGGATGATCGAGAATATCACATTCATTGACATTAAATACAATGCACGTGTTTAAAATGTTATTAAATGATTTTTATTTCGGACTTTTTATTTGTATTTTGTAATACTACATTTTTTATCTACTAATTAACTGTTTTTTCGTTATTTAAAATAAAAATTATGGCAATGTGTAAAATTTGGCTATAAGTATGGCGATTTCTATAATTTTGCAAAATTGAACGACGGAATAACCAAGAAGTGCCTAAATATTTATGCATGTATAGCTGTATATTATATTTATGTACATAATATATTATATACTAGCAGGCTATGCCCGCTGCGCTGGTCAGTATTTCAAAATCAACAGTGGATGAAACGAACTGGTGAAATTAAATTTGTATTTTAAATAATTTGGACCTCCAGCAGTACCTTGCTCATTGCTGAAAACGATTTAGACACCATTGTGATATTAAATTATCTTAAACTTTGTGCAAAAACAAGCTATTTAGAAGTAACTATTTTAGTTTATTTCTAACAGTGCACATTTGGAAGCGAAATGAGACCATTATGGCAACAGGATTTAAAATTTTCCCTTATCTGAAGAAATATTAATTATTACAGTCGTTACCATGGCACAACTTCTGAAAAATTTCTTCACAATTTTTCATTATGTGAACTACTCCCATCTAAAAGTTTATATATATATTAAATTTTGTCCGCGCGATAAAAGGCACAATTATGCAGGAATCATCTTCAAACTCGTCAAGTACATTGAGATGGTTAATATCTCAGTGGGAATTGCAAATGTGCAAAATCGGCCCAAAGGGGTGGTAATTGGGAAGGGTTCAAAAATCTGAATACCATCTTAACATGGCTTTCACAAAACCAGCTCTTACAAAACAATAGCAGGAAAAAAAAACATTTTTCGTTACAGCAAGTTGCCAACGATAAAAAAAACACACATTAAAATTCTCACTACAACAATTACTTTATTATTGCAAAATTTCTTCCTGAAAAATGAAAACAAAAATATTTGCTCTTTCGTATTTAAGCATTTTCTCTTTAGTTATTTAAGATAAAATTATGTAAATTTGTATAATTTGGCGAACGATTTGGCGAAATTGGTTGACGTGATAATCAAGTAGTAGCCAATTTACACTTTTCATATTTCACAAAAGATTCCTACACAGACATCATATACGCTATAGGTTTAGCACAATTATCTTGCAACTACAATGTGGCAAAATCCTCGTTTTAGAATACCAAAGAAATTTATGTATATTTTATTATTTTCTATCATTTTAAACAGCAATTAACAATAACTAAAAAGTAACTGTAGAACAAAACAACAAATATCATTTCAAAAAAGAATAAAATGAAAGTAAATAAACAACTTATCATCAGATAAACAACTATAGCTGGATTACCATATGAGGCAAATAATGCCATTTTGGCGCCAGTGAGATACCTCGATGAGTAAATGACCAAATCCGTGACAAAATTTCCATTTGGAAAAAACTTTAATCGGTATTTATACTGCTTTTTCCCTACTTATGTATAAGAAAAAACTTTGACACAGATGTCATGTATGCACCACATTGGCGCAATTTTTTTTCTGGCGCCAATTTGGAGAACTTGGTTTTTAATTACCAATTTCATAAATATTTTTTAATTATTTTATATTATTTGAAAAAAATAATAATAAATAATTAAGTATAATTAATAGCTATAGAACAAAATGATTTATATTATTTAAAAAAAATGAAAGTTAATAAATAGTTTATTAATAAATGAACAATCATAGTCGGTTTACCATGTGTGGCATTTTGTTTCAATCGTGCGAATGTGGTGCGTATATGATATATGCGCCAAAGCTTTAAAAAGTTGCAATCAAATTATTTTATAGTTTGGATGAGGAAGACATTTATACTAAAATTTAAACATTATACGCATTTTTTTTTTTTTTTTTGCTATAATATTTACAATTAAACATAAAAAAATATCCTAAAAATGCTCTCACACATTTAAGAGAGAGTGGAGAATTTAGTAATTGTGAACATCGCTCCGGCCTTCTTGGTATAAAATCGCATTGTTTGATGACAACAGTAAATTCAAACACCCAAATAAACAAATAACATACAATTAACAGATAAAACCATTTTTAAAAGTAATTCTGCTATTTTCTCCTGTAAGACACAGAATGGTAGAATTAGATTTTAAAAATATTTTTTTAAAAAGTAGAAAAATGTTATTTACGTTTTATCTAATAAAATATTTAAAATACATTTTTGTTAGCCTGCGCAAAAGAGAATAGCGAAAGATTGATTGAAGAAATATTGAAGAGGAAATGGTCAATTATAAAGACTTGTAAATTTTATTCAGCGGGAATTTTTCATTTCAAAATGTTGAATTTATCTATAGTAATAACGTATAATTGCATAAATTTATTTTGAACTGCAAAATTTTTCCTTAAGTACTACTTGGTTATACCATCGACCAATTTCGCCAAATTATACAAATTGCCAAACTATTAGTCAGATTATATAGATTAGCATAAATTTTCATTTAAATAACGAAAAACAAATTAGCAGAACATATATAAAAGTAGAAATAAAATGTCGAATTAAAAATCACTTGATGACATAATTAGTATTTATATTAGGTTTAATGTCAAGTAAATGTGACATTTACGATCATCCATTATTGACATTTAATCTTGGAATTTGGGG
This sequence comes from Maratus speculifer, assembly GCA_964019185.1. NCBI lineage: Eukaryota > Metazoa > Arthropoda > Arachnida > Araneae > Salticidae > Maratus > Maratus speculifer. The sequence goes on from OZ025297.1 coordinate 256,010,569, forward strand.
TAGATTTTTAATCCATGGGGTAATCCTTCCTTCTTCAGTTTTTAAATTTATAAACTGAAATTTTTCCTGTAAGTGAAATTGACTAAATGGCGCAAGAAAAATTAAATTAACAATGAAAACATTTGCAAAAAGAAATAAAAGAGTTATACTCATATTTATATAATTTACGATTGAATATTAAAATATACTCTAAAAATAATCTTCACTTGAAAAAAAAACAACATTATTGCGACCATTAAGAACCTAAGTCAGGCATTAAGTCAGTAGTGCATTTTCGGCTTAAAAACACATTCTTTGGCGACAAAAGCAAGAGGAAAATGGTATAGAGACGAATAGTAACTCACAACTTACAGTGTCTTTTACAAGCAGATCTGCTTTTTTCTGCTGTAAGTTACATTATACGGAAATTCGATAAAAAAAGAGAAATAAAATAATAAAAAGGGAAATAACTATCATTCAAAATTCATTTATTCAATTTCTGAAATTCATGTTTTTATTCTAACACCAGGGATAAGTCGCCAAAAGTTGAACCGATTGTTATATTTCGCGTTAATTTATTTTTTAAGCATTACAAATATTTTTTTCATTTTCAAGATAAATATATTTTTATAATATTACGCCTCAGGTAAGCGGTCTTTCTTTATTATTATTAATATTATCAGTAGTTATTTTCTGCTATTATTTGCAAGATATTTGTAATATTTCTAATAGATATAGCCATTTTAATTCTTTTAGCAACTATAATTTTCGCCAAAAACCTCTACTGGCAACCCTTTTGTCAAAAATAACCGAAAAATACAAAATTTACTACGAAAAATCAGAGTTAACCTTGTAAATTTGAATCATAAACCTTCGGAAAAATATTTTCTATCGAATGATACAATCGGCAAAAAAATCCATCGGGTAGTTTTTGAAAACACTCGTTTGGAAGTTTCAGAACTTCTGCTTTATAATATACTAGCAGGCTATGCCCGCTGCGCTGGTCAATATTTCAAAATCAACCATGGATGAAACGAACTGGTGAATTTAAATTTGTATTTTAAATAATTTGGACCTCCAGAAGTACCTTGCTCATTGCTGAAAACGATTCAGACACCATTGTGATATTAAATTATCTTAAACGTTGCACAAAAACCAGCTGTTTAGAAGTAACTTTTTTAGTTTATTACTAACAGTGCACATTTGGAATCGAAATGAGACCATTATGGCAACAGGATTTAAAATTTTCCCTTATCTGAAGAAATATTAATTATTACAGTCGTTACCATGGTACAACTTCTGAAAAATTTCTTCCCAACTTTTCATTATGTGAAGCCAGGAACCCAAAGCTATTCCCACCTAAAAAGTTTATATATTTTTATTAAATTTTGTCTGCGTGATAAAAGGCGCAGTTATGCAAGAACCATCTTCAAACTCGTCAAGTAAAATGAGATGGTTATTATCTCAGTGGGAATTGCAAATGAGCAAAATCGGCCAGAGGGGGTAGTAATTGGGAAGGGTTCAAAAATTTGAATACCATCTTAACATGGCTTTGACAAAACCAGCTCTTGCAAAACAATGGCAGGAAAAAAATAAACATTTTTCGTTACAGCAAGTTGCCAACGAAAAAAAAAAAAAAAAAAAACACACATTAAAATTCTCACTACAACAATTACTTTATTATTACAAAAATTCTTCCTGAAAAATGAAAACAAAATTATTTGCTCTTTCGTATTTAAGCATTTTCTCTTTAGTTATTTAAGATAAAATTATGTAAATTTGTATGATTTGGCGAAATTGGTTGATGTGATAATCAAATAATAGCCAATTTACACTTTTCATATTTCACAAAAGATTCCTACACAGACATCATATACGCAATAGATTTAGCACGATTTTCTGGCAACTACAATGTGGCAAAATCCTCGTTTTAAAATACCAAAGAAATTTATATATATTTTATTATTTTCTATCATTTTAAACAGCAATTAACAATAAATAAAAAGTAACTGTAGAACAAAACAACAAATATCATTTAAAAAAAGAAACTGAAAGTAAATAAGCAATTTATCATCAGATAAACAACTATAGCTGGGTTTCCATATGAGGCAAATAATGCCATTTTGGCGCCAGTGAGATACCTCGATGAGTATATGACCAAATCTGTGACAAAATTTCCATATTTGGAAAAAAAACTTTAATCGGTATTTATACTGCATTTTCCCTACTTATGTATAGGGAAAAAACTTTGACACAGATGCCATGTATGCATCACATTGGCGCAATTTTTTTCTGGCGCCAATTTGGAGAACTTGGTTTTTAATTACCAATTTCATAAATATTTTTTAATTATTTTGTATTATTTGAATAAAAAATAATAAATAAAAAAGTTTAATTAATAGCTATAGAACAAAATGATTTATATTATTTTAAAAAACAAATGAACGTTAATAAATAGTTTATTAATAAATCAACAACCATAGTCGGTTTACCATGTGAGGCATAAAATCGCCATTTTGTTGCAATCGTGCGAATGTGGTGCGTCTATGACATCTGCGCCAAAACTTTAAAAAGTTGCAATTACATTATTTTACAGTTTGGATGAGGAAGACATTTATACTAAAATTTAAACATTATACGCATTTTTTATTTGCTATAACTGCTATTTATATATTTACAATAAAACATAAAAAAATATCCTAAAAATGCTCTCACGATTTTAAAAGAGAGGGAGAGAATTTAGTACTAATTGCGAACATCGCTCCGGCTTATGCCTTCTTGGTATAAAATCGCATTGTTTGATGACAAAAATAAATTCAAACACCCAAATAAACAAACAACATATAATTAACAGATAAAACCATTTTCAAAAACAATTCTGCTTTTTTGTCCTGTAAGACACATAATGGAAGAATTAGATTTTAAAAATATTTAAAAAAAAAACTACTTGGTTATATCGTCGACCAATTTCGCCAAATTATACAAATCGCCAAACTATTAGACAGATTATATAGATTAACATATTTTTTTCATTTAAATAACGAAAAACAAATTAGCAGAGCATATATAAAAGTAGAAATAAAATGTCGAATTAAAAATCACTTGATGACATAATTAATATTTATATTATGCTTAATGTCAAGTGAATGTGATATTTACGATCATCCATTATTGACATTTAATCTTGGAATTTGGCGGTAGATTTTTAATCGATGGGTAATCTTTCCTTCTTCAATTTTTAAATTTTAAAACTGAAATTTTTCCTGTAAGTGAAATTGACGAAATGGCGCAAGAAAAATTAAATTAACAATAAAAACATTTGCAAAAAGAAATAAAAGTGTTATACTCATATCTATGTAATTTACGATTGAATATTAAAATATACTCTAAAAATTATCTTCACTTGGGAAAAAAAAAAAAAAAAAAAAAAAAAAAAAAAAAAAAAAAAAAAAAACATTATTGCGACCATTAAGAACCTAAGTCAGGCATTAAGTCAGTAGTGCATTTTCGTCTTAAAAACACATCCTTCGGCGACAAAAGCAAGATGAAAATGGTATAGAAACGAATAGTAACTCACAACTTACAGTGTCTTTTGCAATCAGATCTGCTTTTTTCTGCTGTAAGTTATATTATACGGAAATTCGATAAAAAAGAGAAATAAAATAATAAAAAGGGAAATAACTATCATTCAAAATTCATTTAATCAATTTCTGAAATTCATGTTTTTATTCTAACGCCAGGGATAAGTCGCCAAAAGTTGAACCAATTGTTATATTTCGCGTTAATTTATTTTTAAAGCATTACAAATATTTTTTTCATTTTCAAGATAAATATATTTTTATAATATTACGCCTTATTTAAGCGGTCTTTCTTTATTATTATTATCAGTAGTTATTTTCTGCTATTATTTGCAAGATATTTGTAATATTTCTAATAGATATAGCCAATTTAATTCTTTTAGCAATTATAATTTTCTCCAAAAACAGCTACTGGTAACCCTTTTGTCAAAAATAACCGAAAAATACGAAATTTTCTACGAAAAATCAGAGTTATCCCTGTAAATTTGAATCATAAACCTACGAAAAAATATTTCCTATCGAATGATACAATCGGCAAAAAAATCCATCGGGTAGTTTATGAAAACACTCCTTTGGAAGTTTCAGAACTTCTGCTTTATAATATATATGATATGATATGTGTAATACCAATATAACGTATATAGGTACTTTTTGGTTAGCCGGGTGCCAGTGTTATACATATATACATATACTGTATATAAATACACATTTGCATATATATCCATATGTTTATGTATGCACACGTGTGTATGTATGTACGTCGACATATATATGTATCTATGTATAATACTGGCGCCCGACTAACTGAAAAATACCTGTTTATAATATAAAAATATGTGTTTATAAAAATTCAAAAACTGCTTTTATGCTACCCTGAAATTTTGGCAAGAAGCTAAAACAGCCTCTCTGCGCATTTTGGATTTCTTGAAGAATCGTGCCAATCAGAACAGAATATCGAACTCTTCTCTAAATCATCATCATCATCTATATAATAAAAGCCTTAAGCCATGCCCTAAAGCCTAAACAATTCCGGGCTATCTGCTTCACTTTTTATAGTCCCCATACCCATATTTAAAAATGAGAAAGAATCAAGGTCAACATATGATGAGAGATACATAAATATATATATATATATATATTTATATTTATATATATAAACGGTCAAGTACGAGTATTACTTCGCTCAGAGAGTACCGTACATATATATATATATATTTATATATATATATATATTCATTTAACAATAGGCTAAAGAATAATTTTTCGAGAAGTTTAGAAAATATCTATTACAATTAAATTTAATTTATGTTAGAAGTTTCTAATACTTTTTGCGCTTTATTACATATGATTCTTTCAGGAAAGCAACTTTTATTTTAAATTCAAAGAGTAAAATATATGTTTAAAATAAAAGAATCACAAACAGCTCAAAGAGAATTAAGCAAATAATAATTATTATTAATTACAATTATTATTATAACGCAAAGGTTAATTATTTAAAAAAAAATTGAAAGTGGGTTATTTCTTTTAACATAATTTTAAACTGTTTAATTGACACCAATTATTGGATATTTGTCTAGTTACATCTATAGTTAAATAGCTATATTTTAATTATCAAATTAATTTTAATGTTATTGATATAATTTTTGGTATTATTATTAATAATATCATTACTACTATTATTATTATTATTATTATTATTATTATTATTATTATTATTTTAATTTTTACTTATTTTTATTTTATTTTATTTTATTTTATTTTTTTATTTTAATTTAATATTATTTTTTTTTTATTTTTTAATTTTTATTATCCTATATTAAGATAATGAGTTTTTACCATGTAAAGTCACAATAAATGTTACTAATTAAAGTAACAAAATGGTATTTTAAGTTATATGTTAATATGAATGTTATCTCTTAATTCAAATTTTAATTATTTTATTAATTTAATTTTATGTTAATATCGATTATTAATTATTTTCTCCGGTTCAATTATATTTCCATTCAGCTTTATCTTTTTTGTTTGTTATGGATAACTATTATTTTTACTTACTTTCAACTCCTTTTTGTAAAATATCTTTGTTCCTTGTTTAATAATTTGGTTTTTGTGTGCTGGTAGCCCCAAATACGTATTATTTTGCTATTTCATGGCTAATACGTGGATGAAACCGCACACTTCATTTGTAGTTCCAGAGCATTTGGGGCCTGATGATTCTGCTTTTGGAGCTACAAATTCTATTTGCATTCATTTTATTTATTTATTTTTTCAGATTTACTCGTTACACTATTTTTTTTATTTTATTATAATTCAATTCAATTTTAATTCTTCGTTTTGGTTTATTGTTTTATTGATAAAATCCATTGGTGAATCTTGTCTACTTTTAATGGTATTATATATATATATATGAATTAGCTATTTTTTCCGGTCATCAAGCAGTTCACTAGATTGAGCATCTTGGTTTCTTGATTTTCGGCTTCTCTGCGATTTCCACGGTCAATTAAATTACTTTTTTTCATTGACTTTTTTTATTTACCAGCGAAGGCTAAGAGAATAATCTTCGATTTTTTTATATTTATTATCTGTTCAAAAAGAAAAGCAGTTTAGCTATTAATTTTCAATATTCTTGCTCCGTTTTTCATACTCATTGGCATGTAGTTTTCTGAAAGAATTGACTAGTAAGATTTTCCTCTGAGAGTCATGTAGCTGGGCTTCTCTGGTGAATATCTCATGTTCTAATTTTTAGCTTTTTCCCCATTTTCGAAGTTGTGTCACGTTACCTTGCTTTTGGATCCCCCTGAGCCTTTCTGTGGGTTTGCATAAATACATCCTCGATGTACCATAAATATTTCAGGATGGCCTCATATGTTTTTATTAATTTTCCATTAGTGTGTAAAGTCCAAATGGCGCCGTGGACTCTTTTGTTCCAATTTTATTGCCCTTTTTTTGTCTGCGTGACGTCAGAAAATAAACGGAGATATACATATTTACCATTTTTTAAAATTAAAATAGTTATGCTATTGTAAAACAAGTTTAACCTGTAGACCCCTTGACATTATCTTTTCAGCGATAAAAAAATTATGTTTTTTGCTTTTATTTAAAAAAAAAAAAACTGTCAATTATTAACCTATAATTAGTAGTTATTAACGAAAGCTTTTCAAATTAATCTTTAACTTAATTAGTATAGAAACTATTAAAATGTTTACCATTAATTATAACGCATACTAAGTAATTCATAATTGTTATGATTTTTGCTTCAATTATCTATCAGACAGACTCTGTTTACCATGATATTAAAGAAGTATTTTGTCCGCTAATTTCTGCGTATTATTTATGCCAAGATTTATCCTGTGATTTTGTTTATATTTCTCACATGATGTTATTCTCAAATACTGACTCACTCTGCATGTTATGTATTAGATTTCTTACAAATTCTATATAATATCTGCCTCCACAACAATATGGTGACTATAGAGACTAATATATAAATACTTAGGTACTACAGATACATTTCAATGGTATTGCAATTTCAAAGTTTTTTTTTTTTTTTTTTTAAAGCTTCCAATGCTTTGAACAAATTTAATGCATTACATACATTATGATTATTAATATTATAAAGCAAGATGCAGTTTTTTTAAGCTTGGCTTTTTTATTATCTGAGACTGCTTAAATTATATCATAAATAAATAAAAAATTGCTATTTAGAAATTTCATACACTTTTTTAGAGTTTTTTATATAATTAATTTAATTTAATAATTACTTTATTTCATGGAGAAAAAAACTTTTTTCAGTACATCTAAATATAGTTTCCACAAAATCTTCTATGAATGTTTATACCTGGTACACAGGCACTTTTTCACATTTTCTCGTTCGTATTCTATAGTTAAAACTGTGCGCTGCAATGCTGTTATTCATTTACTAATGTGAAAAAAGACAGAATGTTAAATTTTGAGAGTTTTGATCCATGAATGTTTAATTTTTTATGTATTATAAACACCTGTATTAAGCAGGATAAAATTATGAAATGATGGTTCATGAAAATATTGTTAAGGATTTCAAATAATACAACATATTTTTTACTAAAGGAGCTTACGTTTAAGGAAAAAAATACAATCTAATAAGAAATAGAAAATACATTTTTCTCAAGAACATTTACACATTACATTTACATAATACATTAGGTATATTTTCTGATTATATTTTAAATATCTTAACCCCAAAAATTATTTCTTAGAATTAGTGTTAAATATTCCTTCAATTACGAATGTCATTTAAACGTACGTGAATAAGTGAACTACAAAACATAATAAAAGAGAAATTGAAATATAATGGAAATTTTTAGAACATCTCCTGAAATATATACCTTTATTAACTCGAACATGGAGCTGAGACTATCAAAATAAAGTATGCTACTTCATTTTACTTAATATATGTATATATATATATATATATATATCTATATATATATAGAATGTGGAGAATAAACTTAATGCACATATCGTCATGTTGTATCTCACAATGTAATAGAGAAGCACGATATGAAGGAAAAAAAACATATAAATTGTCTCTTAATAAAATACGAAGTAATTTATTCTATGAGAAAAAAAAAATTCTTTGGATTGCATAATTTTTGTAAGTATGATTCCTTTGGAATGACTAAAAATAAACATGGAAATTAAACATTTTTACTTGCGATTAAATATACTATTTATGTTTGTTTTCAAGTTGAAGTAATATTTATTCTTTAAACTCACTCAATACACTCAAAATTACTTATAGATTTTTAAAAATTAAACATTTCGCACAATGTATATATATATATATATATATATATATTTCTATATTTCTATATTAAATTTAAATAATATAAGAATTGCCTTCGAAAAAATTAGATTAAAGCGTTAAAGAGCCATATGTTTTTGATTATTTATAATGAGAACATTCTATGTACACTGTAAAAAAAAAGGGTCGATCTACTAAAAGTCCTTCCGGTCATGCCGGGAGGAAGAGGTAGCTTTCATATACTTATTTATTTATTTTAAGGTAAGTTACATTGTTCAAGAATACTAAGCTCAAATTAGTGGAAATAATCTTATAAAATTAGTGATTTTATAAGATTGAAACTAGTTTTTGTCAAGATTGAATATAAATAGGAATTTTTAGAAATTAGTCATCTTTTATTCAACCTGGTTTTATTTTAAGCGATTTAGAGAGTCACCAAATTCCACGATATCATAAAGTGTATGCCATTTTAAAGCAACATTGTGGATCGTTCAGATCAGACCGTTTCAAAATGTCAGCCATCAAAATTCAAAGTGTATATAACTCAGTTATTTTTTAAGATAGAGACAAAATAAAAAGTGTTCTGGAATCTTTGTTTTAAATTCTAACACGTAAAAGAAAAATATTTTTCAATTTTTAATTTTTTCGCATTTAATTTTAAATTTTAAATTTTTTAAAAAAATTAAAATGGCCACCATTTTGAAACAAAATGGTGTATGATCCTGGCCAACGAACTCGGTCGAGACATTTGTATGTACTATGTACATTCCAAGTTTCATTGAAATCGGTTCATAAATACGCGTGTTATCACGTGACAAAAATCAGATCGTTTCAAAATGTCAGACATAAGAAAAATTCAAAGTGCTATAACTCAATCATTTTGTAAGATATAGACAAAATAAAAAGTGTTCTGGAATCTTTGTTTTAAGTTCTAACACGTAAAAGGAAAATATTTTTCAACTTTTAACTTTTTCGCATTTAATTTTAAATTTTAAATTTTTTAAAAAAATTTAAATGGCCGCCATTTTGAAACAAAATGGCGGATGATGCTGGCCAACGAACTCGGTCGAGACATTTGTATGTACTATGTACATACCAAGTTTCATTGAAATCGGTTTATAAATACGCGTGTTATCACGTGACAAAAATCAGATCGTTTCAAACTGTCCGCCATAAGAAAAATTCAAAGTGCTATAACTCAATCATTTTTTAAGATATAGACAAAATAAAAAGTGTTCTGGAATCTTTGTTTTATGTTCTAACACGTAAAAGGAAAATATTTTTCAACTTTTAATTTTTTCGCATTTAATTTTAAAATTTAAATTTTTTAAAAAATTTAAAATGGCCGCCATTTTGAAACAAAATGGCGGATGATGCTGACCAACGAACTCGGTTGAGACATTTGTATATACTATGTACATACCAAGTTTCATTCAAATCGGTTCATAAATACGTTAGTTATCGCATGACAAAAATCAGATATATATATATATATATATATGGTTATATATATATATATATATGTCAGCATTTGAACGGAGGGTGGTTTTGGGGTCTGGGGGTCATGATCGGTGAAAATATACCAAAATTTTCCGGAAGTGCTTTCCTCCGGACGGCTGCAATAGGTAGCTTTTTACTTTTTGTAATGAAAGCTACCTAAAAAATTTAGTGATCCTTGTTATTACTATAAAAATTTTAGTAATCTTACTCAGTTACAAGAAAATCTGTAAGAGTTACTAGAAAAAAGCTAGCAATAAATAGAGTTAATAGTTTTATATTTTTAATAGCTATTACTAAAACTCGCTTGGCGTGGTTGTGATAGCCTAGTGGTCATAGTACAGAGCTCCAGACTGAAAGGCCTCGGGTTCGAAGCTCGACATTACCAAAGACGTACCGAGTGTATGCAGTGTAAGTATTCGTTAAGTAAAATGGTTATGAAATCAAAATTGCGTAGGTGGCAATGTTTGATGCTGCCCTCTATTGAGGCGTTGCCGGAAATCTACAGCTGCAAAAATTACGTTTGGACTAGCTACTAAGAATTCGTGAGTAATGGTTACTAAAAACAATTTTGGAGCTCTAAAATTTGATGGCTGGCCCATACTAAAAAGTTTTAAGTTAGTTATACGAAAAATTCTTTTGTTCAGTTCACAAAAGAAATGTTTGTTTCAGTTGCAAAAAAAAAAAAAAAAAAAAAAAAAAAAAAAAAAAAAAAAGTTTGGAATGGTTACTAAAAAATTCTGTGGAATATAAATTTACAAAAAAATTTTTAGTAACCTCATGATTTTTTTTACAGTGTATGTGCTTTTAGGAAAAGTACAGTGATGATTAGGAAATTATATTCTTAATTTTAAACTGGATTTTGACATAATGCAAAAAATATGCCAAAGTATTATTTTTATGAGCACTAAAACTACAAAAGTTTCACCGATCAGTGATTGCAAAGCTTAATTTCTGAAATAAATACGTGAATAAAACTATTTTTTTTTTCTCTTCTATTGCCAAAATCACTTCAGATACATTAATCATTGTTTAAAGTTGAAATCTGAAATTCCCTTCTCCTCACTTAAGATACTTTTATTGGACGTTCGATAAAAATACAAAATCCAATTTCAACATCTAAGCTAATTTACATAATTGTAATTCGAGAATGATGGTTTATTTATTTTAATTTAATATTTAATTTTCTAGTTTTAGGCTTAAGATGTTTTCAGGCATACAACGTGTATTTTGGTGATATTACAATGATTATGAATAGAGAAAAAATTGTTTTTCACTGCATTTATTTCTGTTTAAACGATTTAGAGTTACAATATTTCAAAGAATATTTTTTACATTATTTTTCCAAAGTTTGAGATTCAGGAATGTTTTATTATGATTAATTTAAACTCATCGACTTTAAATCGGCTTTACAGTTTTTTAGAGACATTTAAGCAGAATTTCAGAAAATCAAGAATTGAATTTTCAGTAATACAGAAGAGTTTACCATTTATGATTATGAATCTAAATTAGGTAAGAATTTTTCAATACATTAAAAAAGGTTATATTATTTACTCCGATTTTTTTAATTAATTAATTTTTTAGAAATGTGATCCTAATCGTTTTGAGAGTCGCTATTGTGAAATACCATTAAAATCATGTTTCGAAATTGTAAACGTATTAAAGATAAATGGGAAATGTTCACAAAATGCAATCATCTCGAAATTTATCACAAACATTGCATTTCTGTTAATAAACAAAACTCTATCATACAATAATTCTATAATATATAAAAGAAACAATATTTAAAATATATTTCTATAAAAGAAAGAAATCCGAAATCTCTTTAAGTTGCTTCCGAAATCAAATGGCATATTTTCTGACCCGTTTATGAATTCCTTGTTTTACAAAGACACCTGAAGTTTGCAATTGTCATTATTCAGTAATTGTTTATGAAGAAATGGCGGTTCAATTATTGTATAAATGTAAATCCTTCTTTATTAAAAAAGTATCATAAATGTCAGAATTCTAATTATGATCTGTTGAAGCAACAAATATGAAATTTAGAAAAAAAAACTTATTTACAAGTGGTGAAAATTGCTAATAACAGATGAATAAATTATCTATCCAAAAAGAAAGAAGATATTAAAATTTTAAATTGGTTAATTACATCTTTTTCTTTAAAAAAATATTCCGAAAATGTGTCATAAAATTTAAAGTTTGTGAATTTAGAATTTGTGAACTAGTGAACAAATTACGTGATTTTTTTAAATTTCTCGCATTTTCTTTTAATTAAATTAATCTGATTTAACGAATTTTATGATTTTTAATTTCATAGCATCCTGCGGATCAAAATATGTGCATAAAAGTCTAATGTTTTTTATAAAATCAAAAAGTTACACAGGAATTTTTTGACACATATTTACTGTAGCTAAGAAATTCAATTACAAATTATAGTTTAAAAAAAATTAAACATTTATTTCTAATAAAAAAAATGCAATATACATATGATATTTTAAGTGATGTCGCAGTGCTTTTGCACAAAAACGAAATCTTTATATTTCACAAATCGTAAAAGTCCTTTAGTATCTGTGGTATATTCATTGCTTCAGATGAGATTTAACATGCGATTTTCCATTGGTAATGAAATAGTATGGAAGGTTTTGGGAGCGAGATTGTACGAGGCATCCTCCATCGCTGTTTGGAGATTTTGAACTAAATGTCTCATTCTTGTACACGGCACGCGAGAGGATTCATCGGATGTTCCCTATCGGTCTAAAATTGGCACCGGTTCCTGACTGGTTCGTTACACTGATATCCTGGGAACTGAGCTATTCTCCTGAGCAATGGGAAATGAGCAATTATTACCACAAAGTTGCAATTATTACCACACTGAAGTTCACCAAACAGTCACAAAGGCTTATTATATTTTCTTGATAGTGTTGAGAATTTTGTCTGTCATTTAGGAAGCGAAGAGGATTGTAGCCAATTGTGTCCCACCATTGTAGCCAAAAGTGTAACATAGAATTACCGAAACAACATGTTGTAGCCTGTGGTTCGTATTTTTTCTCAAGATACGCAAATAGAATCAGAAGCTATCTGAAATTTGCAACTGTTATTATTCAGTAATTTTTTTATAAAGAAAAGGCGGTTCAACTATTGGATAAAAGTAAATCCTTCTTTATTAAAAGTGTCATAAATGTCAAAATTCTAATCATGATCAATATAAATAATTCCATTTTTTTCATGAAAAGAAAAGAAAACAACACTAGTATGTCCATCACGATAATACGTGGCCAGAGTCGCCCATTAAAATATTGCTTGTTTGCGACACTTAAAAAAAATAAAAGTCTGCGATCTACGTTTTGTTTATTGTCGATCCTGATTCGGTTTTTAGACTTTGTGTGTTATTACGTGATATTATTTTTCAGAATTGATTTTTCATCTGATCAAGTAACAATTTGATAGCTACAGACAATCTTCTAATTTTTCTGTTTTGATAAAATGTGGATTTACCCAACCATTCTGTGCGATACACATTTTTGAATATTTTCTATGTTGCTAAACACTATAAGTACTACTTTTAGTTCGATTTAAACTAATCGAAATTTGCCAAACGAATTTGCCTTCAACTTTCAGCTTCTGAACTTCTACAACGTCTTCAGGCGAGAACTACAGAGAATTTGTCATTTTTATACAATTAATACCGCAATTGTTACACTTTATAATCAAGAATAAAACCCTCGCGGATCCTCCATCTATCATATTTTTTGCAGATATTAACATAAAATATATTATTTGCGCATATTCATTCGTAAAGACGCATTATTTTTCTATTTTTTGAACCAATATTCTTCTTAAAATTTAAGATATACACTGTTGAGCAAAAATTAAGGACGAAAAGAAGAAACTAACATAGAACCAACAAGAAAGAAACACAGATTTGTATTCTCTTTTTTAGAAATTCTGTTCATTTTCCCCCATTTTCTTATATCTCTGGGATATTCTAGTAAAATTTGCATGGATTTGCAGAGCTTTTGAACGAAATTTAAATCCCACCCTTAATTTTTGCACTGCAGTATAAATTTACGATTATAGTATTTATCTAAAGTGGATATTTGAAGGTATGTCTTTATACATATTTGCATTAATTAAAATATTTGCAATGTGATTAAACTTTTGGCCTTATTGTATTAGTAGGCTTTGTACTGAAAAAAATATATTTGGCTTCGAAAGGCGTTGGCATATAACGTTTACCACCCACGATATTTATAATTAAACTACTCATTAAATATTTTTTTATGTTAATTATTTGCGTACCATGAAAGACTATGTATATAAAAAGAGTATTATTGAAAGTTCATATAATGTCTTAAAAAAGTAGATATTAGCATACTGGCATGTCTCTATATAACAAAGAGTCCTAAAATTTTCTGAAACATTTTAAAATTGTATATACAATGAATAAATTATTGCACAAGACTACAATGTAGACTCACATCGATCATAGAAGACGCTGCTTTTTGTGGATTTTGAAATTAGTTTTAGTTTATTCCCGATATAGCAAACTACGCAACTTTACTGGGATTCGTCATTTCTGAGTCACATCGTCAAAATTAATAAGAAAATAAGAAAAACGAAAGTTTGAACAAATCATACATAAAATTGCTGCCATCTACGATCGATGTTTTGAACTAATCATTTGAATTGGTTTGTTGGTTTGAAGAAAACTTTATATCATCAGAAGCATTTTAATTAATACCGTTTCACAGTACGGATTCCCTGTACCGTTTCCTTGTATTTTATTTTTTATTGTCTTTTAAACATTTGTGGACTTTTGGGACAACAGATTATATTCTAAATAGTTAGTAGTGTTTTACGTACACTGAAAAGTCTTACACACAAAAATAAATACATTTTTAAAAACTTTTTGTCACCAAATTAACGACAAATTACTGTCTTAAAATGTCAAAAAAAAAAAAAAAAAAAACTCAAGTTGAGTTGTAAGAGTGTAAGGTGTTGTGAATTAGAATTTTTCATACAGAAAGCATTTTTTTTTGCGTTGAGATTGTGTTTTGAATATTTTGGAAAAATGTTTCCATCTCGAAATGCGTTGTCTAGAAATGTGTTTCAAAGAATAGTGTTCTTTATTGTGTTACTACAGGTTCTAAATCGTGTTTATGAAAATATCTCTTTTTATGATAGTTATGTACTGCACAAAACTTATTAACAAATTATTCATATATTGTCAACAATTATCAACAAATTAAGAACATATTGTAAACACGACAAAATTTTAATCACGATAAACAGCGCATGTAAACACTTAAAAAACACTTTCTAAATCGAGCCTTTAAAATTAAACAATTTAAAAAAAAGTTGTAAGAGGCAGTTTGCTTTATAGAAAAAAGATCACGAAATTGCTGTGTGAGTTGACTATTTTTTACCAATAAATATCAATTTCTGGAAAAAATATGAATTTTGGCTTTATAGACAGCATCTATACTTACATCATTAATATCTTTTTTAAAACAAATACATTTTCCAGATACAACACATTCAGGACACATTCTAAAACGTTCTTATTAATAAATATTGATTGGTATGTTCAATTTGTGATGCAAAAGTGTTTCCTGACCTTTTTAGGTAATCTATAATCTTTAAGCAAGCATTTTTGTACGCTTGAAGTAAAGATCTCACAGTGCGTTTTTGAATAGATAACATTCTTACATTTTAAAAAGAAATAGATATATATATGTTATTGTGCAATCATATGAAAAAAAATCAAAACATCAAAAAAAAAAAAAAATGAAACAGATTTAAATACATCTAAAAGAATAAAAATTATTGAAAAATAAAAGTTCTAAAAACATTTAAAATAAAATTAGAAAAAGTTTCGCCAAGCCAGATGCATTACACAACAAAGAATGGGGCGATTCAAAAACTGTTCAAATTTATTATTTTTTAAGATTTAAATAATAATCACTAGTGATATAACGTGATTCATTCAAAATCGATGATCGCAGTTGAGTGAACTAGCTGTCCAGGAACAATCTACGAAAATAATTGTTGCAACCTGAATTAAAAAAAAATAAACGTTCACAGATCACGTGATATGATATGATTGAAGAAAATAGTAGGGGAGGTGAAGGTCATTGTGGACATAAAAAAATAATTTAATTTTATAAAATTCTAAGAGCATTATGAAAATTTTGCAACCCACTCAAACTGAAGAATGATATTTCCGGTTTATTAATATGCAGGAAAGATGATGATAAATACCGTTAAACAATTAAAAAATTGGCAGTTTTTAGCATTCATCCATGTGTGCACACTAACCCCTTGTAGGGGTTAGTGTAGACAAAACGAAATATGTTGGGGGCTAGTGTGGACAGGTATTTTTTTCACAAATATTCCTTAACAATTATTTTTATTATCAAAACTTCTAAGTTTAAATTACAGTCTAAAGAGTTTATAGAGAAAGAAGTAACCCTAACAATCACAAATTGTGTGATTTTTTTTTTCAATTATTCCACATTTTTAATTTGGGAATTACTTTTCATATCCAGAAAAGTAAAATGATTCACTGGATCTTTTTTTTCTGCAGAAATGCAACATCATAGACACTAAAACCATTCACACTTTCAACTCTGCCTACAAAATATACAATATTGCAACATCTAAGAGTTGGTGACAATGGGATTCGTTTATAATAATGTAACAGTTGATATTTCTCATGCTTCTAACCAACATAGAAAAAAAATGCATATTCTATTTTATTGAATTAATTTAGAATTAAGGCTAAAGTAATCCTGTAAAAATGTAAAATTGGTCAATTTAAGCAAAAAAAATAGCAAAAAATTTCAAATTTCTGCTTGAAATGATTTGAAGAAAATTTCAATTCATATCCTTATTTATATGGAAAATAGTCTTATTTGATGTTTAATATAGTAATTACACTTGTAAGTTGATATACGTTCTGTAAATCTTTACATTTTAATAAATTTAGTACTTAAAATACAAATTATGAAGTACAATAACCTGTCTAGATTAACCCCTAGTAATGTGTCCACACTAACCCCCTGCTAACATTCTGAAGTTATTCTTCAGTTATACTCATTTAATCAATTTTAATATCTTAATGAAGGTTATATAAATAAAGAAGACAAGTTACACTTGTCTTATAGCAACTTGTTTGTTGGATTTAAAATTTAAATTCTTTGTGCTGGAAAAATGGAAAAGAAATCTTATTTTTACTTTTCATGCATTAAATTAAACTTCTTGCAACTACTCAGAAACTTTTTTAACCCTTTGCCAAAAAAAATTGCTTTGTATGAAGTACATTGTTGTCAGTTTGTGTAAATTTTTTAGGATTTTTTTCTACATTATTTAAATTGTTATTTTGAATGTCTACACTATCCCCTTGTCCACATTAACCCTCCTCTCCCCTACAAATTTTGGATTTAGATTGCTACATTTTGAAACACCAAAATGATGCATCAAGCTAATTTTAAACGATCTACCAATTTGACCCATTCCGTCACAGGTAAATCAGTGTTTAATGCGAAAAAAATATCAATATAAAACAATTAGACTACTATTCAACTGTATATTTAGAAAACATATTCCAATTTTGGCTGAGTATAAAAACTTTAAGATGATAAAGATAAAAAACGCGAAAATTGCATTTAAATGTATATTAATGAAGGCAATTTTAAATGATTCAAAACTAAGTTTTGACAATATTTAATGTATCATGCATATTTAAAATCAATTTACTTCAATTTAATCAAAATTAGTTGATTAACAAAACTTATAAAGATACACATTTCATTTTATTTTATTATTCAGAAAAAAAGTATCCAGAATACCATTTATAAAATCTAATACATTTCTCAATGCAAGCAATGCATTATTATTTATTTCTGTGCGTGGCAAAGAAAGAAAAAATAGTAATACGTTTTAAAGTTTTTTGTAATACATATAAACTGTAAGTATTTATATTCAGTTAATAACAACATAGTTATTTCAAAATTCCTAAAACATTCTACGCCAATAATTGCAGAATTAAAACATATGTATATATATTTTTTTAAATGAAATTTGAATTACATGGAGCAGAAATTTATCCTTAAATATATTCAGAAAATTTTTTAAATATTCAATTTTCAGAAAATGTAAGAGAAACCTTTAGAAAAAAAGAAAATCTTATAGAGTAGCGAGAAAAACACGCTCATTATTGTCACTTCAGAAAAGTAATATTGATATATTCTAAAATTTTCTGTGATAAGGTACTATAGGAAAATAAACTTGGATGTCTGCCATATAGAAAAACTATAATTGCATTTCACCTAAAGGCATGTATGTAGTTTTTGCATGTGGATAATTTTCCCTTTCGTTTTCGGAATCTTCAGTATTACTCAACTTTAAAAAGTACTTAAACTTTCTAAATGTTATTTTTTTTTCTAAAGATATTAATATTGATTTTTAAAATAAATTATTTTAAAATGAAAAGATTTCATGTTACACATATTTGGAAATGAAGTAGTAACAGAACAACAAGAATTTTAACATAAACTTACAATAAAAATGACGCAATGGGTAATTATAATTTTATTACCAATAAAAAAAAGGCAATTTCAATTAAAGCGTACTGATGTGTGTCATTACAATTAATTATGTAATGACATAATAATTATTAATGTGGCTTTAGACACGTAATATGTATCGCTGTACTCTAAAATACGCTTAACATTTAACAGAATATATATATTTTTTTATGAATACCATATAAAAAAACTATAATTACATTTTATTTAAAAAGCATGCATGTAGTTTATCTGTGGAAACATAAATTGTACTATCTAGTTTCATTCCTGTTTTAAAATTCTCTCATGTTTGAATTATTATTTAGTTCTTTTAGAGCTAGGTTTTTTTTTTTTTTTTGGAAGAACATATATGTATTATTAGTAAAAAGAATTTTTTTGAGATTAAAGTGTTTTATATTGTACTAAAAATATATATATATAATAATATAGTAAATGTTATTAATATAGTCAATAGGGAAATAAAAACAGTAAAAGTTTAAACGTTTTGACAATCATTCTTAGCATAAAGATCAATAGTCCCATTAGTGCAGCTACATGTATTAAGCTATTTTGAATGGTATCATTGTAGTTTCCTTAATGTATGGGAAGGAGTATAACATGTCTTTAGTTTATACTTTTATTTATTTTATTTATTTTTTGCCACTTAATCACGTATCTCTTGATAGCTCTTAGACTTAAAGTTTACGGAAAGTTTTACCTCACTAGATATATTACAAAATAAATTATCGCATATATATATATATATATATATGTATATGTATATATATTCTATAACATCTTCCTTATCTCTTGTTTTGCTAGGATCAATTGGCAAAAAATTATTTCTGGATCATCCGAATAATTATTACAATCCATTTGTTCAAAATAATACAAAGCTTGAGACACAGGCATTTTTCTATTAAAAATCGAAATATATGCAATAGAAATAATTAATTCACAAAATGGAAGAGTTAGCGTGTAATGTGTTAAATATACAGACTGTCACGCAGTTATTTGGTACAAATTTTAAGGGGACATCAAAAATATCCATATTTGCATAGCAACCCATGGTGGCAAACGACTTCATTCACTGTTAGAGGTGTTTTTCGCAAGAGTATTGGAATAAACCAGCATTTTCACATTTGGGTTTTCTTAAATTACAGAATTAATATTTATGTCCTGGAGAGAATCCCCATGATTTGAGACCACACACTGTTCAACATCACTTTTCGGTGAAAGTTTGGACATATGTGGTCGGCAATCTTTTAGCCGATTTTTACCTGTTGCCAGCACGTCTAAGATCTGCAGATTATCGCATATTTTTGAAACAGGTACTACCAAAATTTCTTGACACTATGCCACAACATGTCAGACGTCATATGTGGTTTCAACATGATGGAGTACTTCCCCACTATGGCAGATGAGTTCGTGAACATTTGAATGAGGTTTTTTTTTCCCCGAGGGATTAACAATGGTAAACCGGTTCACTGGTCACTACGCTTTCTTGATTTAAGCAGCATATATTTATTTATTTGGAGTGCCCTGAAAAATGCTGTGCACGCATTGCCTGTGGATCCAAAGGTGATCTGGCTGCAAGGCTTGTTTGTGCTTCAGCGGATATTCAATAAAATACACGTGTATCTGATAGACTCCACCAATTTATGGTCAAATGGTGTATGCATGCATCGCTAGCAATAGTGGAAACTTTGAACATCATTTGTGACATTTTCACACATCAACTACCACAGAACATGTAATATCTTTGACCATTTAATTAATTCGAATGATATCGGTCTTATAACTTTCCTATGTCATATTACTTTCCCATGATACTTCCGACCATGGGTTGCTGAATCCTTGTGATGCCCCCAGCACTCTTTAGCACAGAATCCACCAGCACTGTTTGTCCCTGTAATCCAGGGACACAATGTATTTGTCCTTCTAATAACGTATTTCAAATAAGGTACCCTGGGGTAATAACGCCACGTTAAAGTTCTACTAATTTTCACGGCTTAGTTTTAGATGGTATTTTTCAAACAAATATAGGATCTGATACAGCAACTCCTTGACTATCTATATAAAATAAAATAATTTAACAGATATGTATTCATAAAATGTAATGGCGTTTTTTCTTGACCAATGCCATTTGGCGTTATTACCCACCTATATAGGTAATAACGCCATGCAAACAAAACTATGAAATAAGATGGAATAATTGCATGTAGATAGCCCAGTTCTAAAAATACAAACTCTACAAACTTAGAAAATGACAAATTGCATTCTAAGCTATTGAAAATGTTCAATTTTTTGTGAAAGTGTAAGAAAAATAAAGGTGTGGTGTGGGAGGAGGGGATGAGGCAAAAGAATACCAGACCGTGAGCTTCTTTTTGCTTAAAAAGGACCGCTTAAATAGAAATATGAGAAACATTGGACAGTTTTAACTGTGTTTATTTGAATCAGTATTTAGGATGTAGCTCGGCCACTGTAGGGAATCAACCGGGGTACTAAAGTCAAGGATTTGCGTTATTACCCCGGTATAGTTATAGCGCAGTACATTTTAAATTACAAATTATCTCGTGAAGATATCCAAAATCTTCAACAACATTTTAAAAGTACATGAAATGCACTACAAATTTATGTAATTAACAACGTATTTCCCGATAAAAAGATAGTCTTCACATCACAAAACGTATCTCGCAAATTTTAGATCAAGCTTTAATTTTAGTTGTTTGTAAAAACAATAAGACCTAAAAATGAAACAAATTAACTTGAAGCTGTTTTTTGCGATTTATATGACTCAAAACCCTTCTGCGCAAAGCACATGGGTGTCATTTACCTGATTATTTCATAATTATACAAAATATAAGCACTTGCCGTTATTACCCCGCCTGGCGTTATTACCCCAGGGTACCTTATTACTGTTATCACACCTACAATTATAATATAAATAAAGAAGCGTTTACTTTATTATTATTACTATAGAATACAATACACTGGTCTCCAAATGTTAAGATACAACAGGTTTCTCGTAGCTCACCAGAAAAAAAAGGAAGTCAGATTAAACTTCATACGTTATATGAATGACAATAATAAACTTCAAAAAAATTGCGCAAAAATTACAGCTACTACTTTTATTTTATAGAAAATAATGGGTAAATGTGAATGAGAAAAATATACAATTACGATGGTTTCGTAATTTTGCAAGTAAGTTTTGTTGTATTTGAATTATTGTTGTCAGCTTTGTTCAAAGCAACCAGTAGAGTCTAAAAATGTCTAAAAGAAGTAGATTTCCCGATTCATTAAGATGGCGGGCAGTAGGATGGATAAAATGGGGTTGTCTCATGCAGATACTACAAGACGGCTCAATGTGTCACGCAGTGTAGTCCAAAACTGGGATCAGTATGAAGCTGACGACTCTGTGTCCAGAAGATATGTTCTAGGCCTCCCACGTTTTACAACATCTGCAGAAGACAGGTTTCTAACTATTTCGGCGCCAAAGGAGAAGACGCACTACTGTGGCACCAACTCTTTGCAGACCACTTTGCAGCATCAGTAGGAAGAATCTCCGCTACTACACTACGAAGACTTCTCCACAATGCAGGATTCTATGCAAGACGACCAGATGTGTAAGTCTCCCTCAACAGACGACAGAAAAGGGCCCGCTTATGTTGGGCAGGAGAACATGTTTCCTGGACAGTGTGCTTCTGTACTCTTCACAGACGAATCCAGATTCACACTAGAGAGCGATTCAGGACGTTTTCTGATCTGGAGAGAACAATGCAGTCGCTATCATCAAACATATACTGTCGAAACACATAGGTAGAGAAATGGTGGAATCGTCGTTTGGGTAGGGATATCACTCGGAGGCCAGACTGACCTGAATGTTTTCCATGGAGAAACTCTGACTGGTGCGAGATGGCGGGATGAATCCTTTATTCATATATGCGTCCATATTCCGGTGCTATTGGCAATGGTTTCATTCAAATGGATGATAATGCGAGACACACTGAGTTGTGGTTGTTGCGGATTATCTTGGGAATCACGGTTTGGAGAGAATGGAATGGATAGCTCACTCTCCAGACTTGAATCCGATACACCATATTTTCTACTATTTTGGAAGACAGGTTGCAGGGTCCTCCTTCAAGGTCATTAAATGAGCTGACAAAACTTACTCCATGTCTGCTCAGCGCTACCGGTTTCCGTGTGTCAGACAATTTAATCGAGAGCATGGAAAGTCTATGCCGCCTATGTATCTAAGTCCGGGGTGGGTATATTCCGTATTATAACCAGTTTTTTAATATTTCTGTCAAATTTTACTTCATAATCATGCGATGTACTGATTTCTCGAAGAATGGAATTTTCCACCATGAGTGCTTTTTTTTTTGTTATTTCATTTATGCGTTTAACTCAAGTAAATTTATATATCGCATTTATTAAATACGAGGTGGAACCTGTCAAATTTCGACGAAATAAAATGTTTAGGATAAACTGTTTTATTGATTTATAATAAGCCCACAAAATTAGCTACAGTAAAAAATGCATCTTACATTGGTCAGACTAACTCTCAAACAAATATTATTTTAAGCTAAAAAGAGAAAAAAAACTATTTCTATAAAACTTAATTGTCCAAATTATTAAAATTAAACTTAAATCGCATATGTAATCAATAAAGTATAACAAAGATAAGTTATTATGACGAAATTATCAATTGAGGATCTTATGTTTGGTATAAAGCAAATGAAAAAAAAAAGTATTCCAAATTGACATGATCATAGAATTCCCATGTGAAATCTAAACCCGTCATAATTTTCATAGTGTCAAATTTTACATACGCACTTTTCATAGTATTTTAATTTGATCATTTTAAAATCACTTGCTTTTTTATATAAAAAGACGTTATTTGCATCCGCTAAAAATATTCCATTTTTACGAATCCAGTCTTAAACAAAATCTATAGAAAAGTTTGCATATGACGTCATTAGGACGGAATATTACACAAACGCAGCAAAAACAATATTCAAGGCACTCGGCGAAATAAATCGGAAATGTGATGATTCACAAATCTTTTCTTCGTTATTTATAATAGCTCCATGTTTTATCAAAAATCTTTCATTTGCATATTTTTTCAAGCTTTCAAAATATTACATACATGCGGATACATAAAATTGCACTTATTTAGCTTTCTGATACGAACTGAGTAAATGCGGTGAAGTCACTCGTATATTTTTTTTAAAATACAGTTTTGTGAAAATAAATTGTTGTATCCTTTATAAATAAAGTTTTCAGTAAAGTAAAAAACCATTTAATTGATGAATAAAAATACAATAAAAACAAATTTCATCGGATTTTATGTCAGACGGTATCTTTTGACATGATTTTTGATTTCAATTTTTATAAATTTTAAGAAAAAATGGCTAATTTATGTTGCCACAATTACAAAATTCTTATTGAAAACTATAAAAAACTAATAACTCATAAAAAAATTAAGATACAGCTTTCAAACAAATTGCATTTGAAAGTACAAATTTTTCTCAATACGACGGTATAAAAATTAAAAATCTGCGATATTTAGAAGTATAAAATTTGAAGTACTGAAAATTGCAAAACTGAATTGCATGCGAAAGTGTTGCCATTCACAAAATGACGTATGCGTTACGCAAAGACACGTTTGGCCTTTATAATATAGAAGAGTTAAGCGCACAGTTCCTCCAAGTTTGTTTTTTCTATATTCATTCATTTACAAATTAAACGCAAAAAAAGACGGTAATACCTTAACTTTTGGAGTTCAGTGTGTTATAGCAATTAATATTATTATAATAATTATTATTATAATTATTATTATTTTATTATTATTGTTGTTGTTGTTAATAATGATACTGTTATGATCGTTATTGTTATTATTATTATTCCATTTTTATATTTATGCAGCAAATCCCAACCTTTTTCGTGTAAAATCATTGAAAAAAATGCCAATTCAATAACTGATTATTTTAAGGGTACAGCTGCATTAGCAAATATGTGTCAAATACGCTTATAAATATACGGGAAACAATTTCAACCAAAGCAGTTATTTTTAGCAAAGATTATTAAATTGATAGTTTGTATGATTTAAACGTAAAGAATGAAGATAGAACTATTTTGATTCTCAACTTACGCATAAAGCTGTAAATAGCAAAACTTGTTGGTTAAAAGTTACTAAGTACTGCTAAATTTAGGAGATTTCATAAGATGTAATATTGAAAAAATTTGTTTATAATATTGTTTATCTTGTTTCTTGTATTTTTTCTATTATCTTGTTTTATCTAATAACTTTATTTATTTATTTATTTTTGTATAATCTAGAAGAAACATTGCATCATTTTTTGCTGAAGAAACTTTAACTAAAAAAAATTGTTTTTGAAATAATTTTTAGACTTTATATCTCTGAATTTATAGGTCTAAGACTAAATAAGAAAACTAAATGTATGTACCGGGTATCCAGTAAATGACTGACCCATTTTGAATGTAAATAACAAAAAAAAACTGTTTGAGATAAAAATGCGCGGCATGCTATATTTTTATAAGAATATAAATAAATTTTAAAACATGCACTTTTTTAATGTAATATAATAATATTTAAAATAATATCTCAGTAACAAGACTGAGGAGGTGAAGTATAATAAAGTTGGTTCAAACATAAATATTATTTTAAATCACTTTCCAATCAACGTACCCTATTTCTGAAGCTGTGTGGGGAGTCGATTCAACATATAGATTCAGATTCAGCCGAAAATCTCATATTTATGAAAATTAGAGTCATGTCTGTATTCAAACAGCCTGTTACCGCCAGCGTGATTTTTTTCCCGAAATTTGAACTATATTAACAAAGTACATGTTTAGAAATTTATTGATTTTCTAATAACAATACCGCAAACCGCGCATTATTATCTCAAACCGTTTATTTGTTATTTAAGTTCAAAAAGGTCAGTTATTTACTGGACACCCGGTATATATATATATATATATATATATATTCATAAGTGCTCTTTATAAAATTTGAGATACATATTTTATTCATTTTTATAAAATGTGTTTATGATCTCTGATGATAACTATCGATTCCCTGATGGTCTTACAGTGCTTATATTCATTTTGGCCCTGTGTGAAAAGTGAACAGAGACTAGATAGTGTTGATCATAATGTAGCTTGATCTATCCTTTAATTTTCATATTAAAAAGAATTTCCTAGATTTTCCAGTAGGTGACAACCAAAGCTACCGCATTTCTCAATAAATTGTCTTTGTTTCATGAAGATTAATGTAACCTTCGCTGAAATACCCATTTGTAGAGCTTTCAATTGTACTTTGTAGAGACAGTTTCTAAGATTTTTTAAATGTAAAATTTATCATAGAAATTTAACAATGTTATCTGTAAGAAATGAAGAAATATTGAGATTTCATTCCGGGCATAAATATTGTAAAGTAAATTAGGATAAATATTGCCAAGTGCTAAATTTTTGAAAGTATAAACGTGAGGAGGCTTGCCCAAATAATGTGAGGAAGTGTTGAAAAGAAGGTCGAAGTTTGCTTAATTTAAAAGATATTGAACATATTTCTAATATGTACTGTACAAGATGAAGAATTGATGGTTGTATTATTAAAGTAATTGAAATTTATTCTGTAAATATATTCAGTCTGTTACAAAATTATAAAGCCCAACAGGTTTATTTATATCTGGAAAAAAAGAGTATTTTTTGTTTGTTTGTTTCATTTTTTAGCTCACAGGCTATCATAACCTGAGAGCTTATGTGCCCGTCCGTTTTGCATGTACGTTCGTGCTTAACGCCATAACTCATGATAAAAATATTGGATCCACTTGAAATTTTGTATATAAGTATATCCTCATAAGGCGCTTCCGTCATTAGTATTTGGAGTTCATTCGATATGTATAAGAGGGGAAACGAGGGGCTCATGCTCCTCCCCTTAATTGATATAAACGGGATTTTCATGCAGAATTAACAGTTTTCGTTCAAAATTTAGATATAGGATCATTCTGATAAGGCGATACCTTGGCTGTTATTAGGTGTTCATTGAATAAGTATAAACAGGGGGAACGACGGTTCTAATGCCCCTCCCCTTAATTTTTATAAATGGGTTTTTTCAAGCAGAATTGTCAGATTTTGTTCAAATCTCTGAATAGTTTTGGAAGTTTAATGGTTAAGTATAAAAGAGGGGGATAACTCCTCTTAAATTATATAAGTGCTAAATGGGTTTTTATTAAGAATTATCCGATTTGCTCTGAATTTTGGATGTAGATTTTTTATATGATAAAGCATGTCCTTGATAGTTTAGGAGGTTCAATGATTAAGTATAAAAAAGAGGAAAGTGGAGAACTGTTTCCCCTTCTTAATTTTTTTTTTCAAACGGAATTAACCCTTGAAAATATAAGGCTGTAATGTACAATAAGTATGCGTAGCCTGTGAGCTCAATGCCATCAGTTTAACTGGGCAATATTCTTTTTATTTTTCATACCAAACGATTTTATATAAACATACTCTTTCATAAATATAAGATTACTCTTATATTATTAATAAAGCAGAAGATTTTATTTTGTGCTCAGTGTGTAAACGGTAACCAAAACTATCATTAAAATTTAAAAAGAAAAATAAAAGGCAGTATTTCCGAATTGTATCTATTTCTTTGATTTTTTTAGTAAAACACTTCATTTAGCCAAGTGAAGTGGTACATTACCTTTTTATGGCAAATTAATGCCTGTCTGATAAAATTTCTTCACAATTAATTCTTTCTCTTCGGTTCCCAAGCTGTGAAAACATGATTGATTTACTGATCGAAAAATAAAAATTATTGTATTTTTTTTCTCTGTGGTTCATTTAATGTATTTCCTCTAAGTTTCATCGATATCTGTCTACCATAACGGACTCAAACTTACAAATCCTGTTTATTTATTTAATTACTACTTAAATATTTTCAATAAAATTTGACTTTAAAATGAAAAAAACGCATTACACAAATCTTGAAAACTGAAACTATTACGCAGAAAATTATTTTATGGAGAAAAATTTTTAATCTTAACTGGCTGGCTTTTAACCAGGAATATTTAGTATACCATAAAAATGAATCAATATGGCGCCATCTACTCCATGTAAAAAAGACTTTCTGTTTTATAATCTCAATTTCAGAAGATTTTTTATGTCCTTAATTTAATTCACTTAATTAAAACAATGTATGACATTTTAAAACTTTTATGATTTGTCGATTGATAGAATATTTTAGCTTGAAATATGCAAGATTTTATTTCTCCAGATACTTTTTGAGAACGAATTGTGAGACGGACATACCTGTTGTAAACAATCAAAACTTATTTGGGTTCAAAAATCTTCTAAATATTCTTGAATTTTCTTTTTAAAAATTTTATTACATACTTAGAATTATAGAATAAAGAAATATTGAATTCAAATTATTTACATACTATGTACAAAATGTATAATATGTACAAAATATAAATGCTTTTACCTTGATAATTTTTGATCATCATACTAAAAACTGGAAAGATGATCCTTTATGCATTTCTGCGTGCCTTTTCATAAAATTAACATAATTCTTCAATAAAACTCAAGACACGCACGACACAAAAAATTATAAACATTCTCTCTAAAAAATTCTTTTACATTCCATCAAAAATTGATGCCAACTTTTTTATCTAAACTTTTAACTCATCTCGTAAGATAAAAAATATAAAAAGCAAAGCAGACGAAAAAACAGCTTCGCTTCCATAGCAACGAGTCGCGTCTTATAAATAAATTAAATATCACAATTGCAAATATGCAAACGATTTTCTGTGAATAAACTGGAATAACTTAATTTATCAATTCCTAACATACTCCCACCTTTAATTTAGGCGGAAGCCAAATTAAACTTAAGATCACTTTTGATCAAATTAAGCCCTAATTCAAAATAAAAAATATCTAAATAAATAAAGATAATAACTAAACAATAATAAAATAATAATGAAACATTTAGAGTTCTAGAAAAGTCAGTTCAGAGTTCTAGAAAAAGTCATTTCAGAAGTCTCTGTACTACTCTACCACTTCTAGTTTTACTGTTACTCACAGTCTGGATTACAGGGTCATCAGGACTTGATATCTCTAATGAGTACAGCTTACGAAGTGGACGCACCAAGGTCCCTGAACTTGTTTTAACTTCAGCCACTCTAGCTGCTCCATCTCGACTTGGGAAAATCTTTACAATTTTTCCTATAGGCCAATAAAGTCTCTTTTGGTTTAGTTCTATCAAGACTACTTCACCTAGTCTGACAGCTTGTCCTTTCTGTTTTGATTTTTGGACCAATTCAGCTAAATATTCTTTTCTAAATCTATTTCTAAGTTGTTGCCGAATATTTTGACAGTGTTTATATCTAGATTGAAGTTTCTTTGAATCTATTGCATCTAAATCAGGAACACCTATTTCTTCAATGTCTTGCAAAAATGATGATGGAGTCAAAGGTATAAATTTATCTGTTTCTTCAAAAATATAGGTTAGAGGCCTTTTATTTACTGTTGCTTCGACATCACATAGAACAGTCATGAGTTCTTCAAAAGTTAAAGTTGAAGTGCCGAGTGTTCTGATCAAGGGAATTTTAACACATCTAATCAGACGCTCCCACCATCCACCCCACCAAGCTGCTGCTGGAGGGATGAACTTCCATTTAATAGGAGACAGTTCTTTCGAAGAAACTATTGTATTCCAATCCAATGATTTTAAAAGGTTATTGGTTCCTCTAAAATTTGAGCCATTATCAGAGTATATAGTAGTCGGCCTTCCTCTCCTGCATATAAATCTTCGAAGTGACTGAATGAATCCTTCCGTTGAGAGACTGGATACAAGTTCCAAATGTATTGCCCTATATACTGCACATGTAAAAAGTACAACCCAAACTTTGGATCTTTGCTTTACGAAAAGAGGGCCAAAAAGATCAGCTCCAACAACTTCAAAAACTTTGGAATCTCTGACTCGATCTAGAGGTAGGTGGATTGGAGGTGTAGTATATGGCTTTGTAGAGTATCTTTTGCATCTGTAACACTTAGACAATTGACTTCTAATGATGCGTCTAGAAGAAATTATCCAATATTTTTCTCTCAAAATGGATCCAACTGTTTGAAGTCCAGCATGACAATTCTTTAAATGACATTCTTGAATCAGACAATTCACTACATGATGTTTCGATGGTAATAAAATTGGATATCTGAAAGAAAACTCGTCATCCCGCTCTAATATCTTTGTTTTTACTCTCAACAAACCTTCTTGATCTTTCATAACCTTTAATCCTTTTATTGCATCAGTAGTATTACCAAAACTTTCAGATTGTATTATTGACCAGAGCGACCTTTCCGCATCTTCTTTTTCTTCAATTGACAATTCTGATGGAAAACATATATTTCGATTTCTGCACTTCATTATGAATCTCTTCACCCAACATACGACATTAATAAATCTACCAAATTTTGAAATTCTACTATATATCATAAATTCAAGTGAATTAGAACATAAAAGAGTAGGTACTGCAGTTTTCTTCTTTTCCATCATTACTAATTCTTCGTTGGGGCTTGTTTCTGAATGTGGCCAATTTTCTTCTGATAACTTCAACCACTCTGGTCCCTCCCACCATCTCATCTTCAGCAGCTGTTTAGGACTACATCCGCGAGAAGGTAGATCAGCAGGGTTGAGATGACCAGGTACAAAGTTCCATTGTTGAGATTCGGAAAATTTACAAATTTCTCTAACTCTATTGCCTACAAACGTTCCCCATTGATCATTTCTTCGAATCCAAGCGAGAACTGTCGAAGAGTCGGTCCAATACTTTACTGGTATGGAAATACAATTAAAGGCTTTCAAAACAAATTTAGTGAACCTTATTCCTAAAATACAAGCAAGAAGCTCTAAACGTGGTATGGTTACATTTTTCTTTGGTGCAAGACGAGACTTAGCTCCTAAAAGTTGTACAAAGACTGCGTCTTTATCTTCACAACGTAAGAAAACTGCTGTTGCATAAGCTCTGGTACTTGCATCACAAAATGTATGAATAGACCATTTTTCTTTACAACCATAGCCTACACGTCTATTTATCTTCACGTCATTTAAATACTTGAGTTCGCTATACCATTTTTGAAAATTATTCCGGATTTCTTCTGGAAGTGGAGCATCCCAATCTAATTTCGTCGACCAGGCGTCTTGAATTATCAGTTTGGCTGGCAACAATGCTGGGGCTAAAAATCCTATTGGATCGAAGATCCCTTGGGTTACAGCTAATATCTTTCTTTTCGACAGATTTTCTATCTCATCACTAAATTTATAAGCGATCTTCAAACTATCTTCCATTGTGTCCCACTTCAACCCTAAAACCGGAACTATCGTTGTTACATTTTTGCTGAGCACCTTCTTTTCGTTAAGGAAACTGCTGTCTTCACTTTTAATTGGTCCGAATTCCCACATTCTTAATTCCATTTTCGCATCAGCCATGATTTCTGTAGATTTTGAAATAAAATTTTCTAGTTCAGGCACATTGTCGACTGAAGTAACGCAGTTATCTATATAGTATGATTTCATAAGCTTCTCAGCTATCTGTTTGTTTTCTTCATCAACATTACTCAAATGATATCTTATAACTGCACCTAGCAAAAATGGGCTACAAGTTGCTCCAAAAACTACTCTATTGTGTTGATAAACTTGAAATTCGTCAGGACTCTTCCACCATAAAAATCGCAAGAAATGCCGATCTGATTCTTTGACTTCAATTTGAAGAAATGCTCTTCTTATATCGGCTACTACCCCAATAGCTTTCTCACGAAATCTTATTAACACTGCAGGAATTTGTTCGATGAGGTTTGGTCCTTTAAAGAGGCAATCATTTAAAGAAGGAGACCTCCCTACCTTACACGATGCATCAAAAACTGGTCGAACACTTGTAGTAAGACTATCTGGTTTGATGACGGGATGATGAGGTAAAAAATGTCCTGGAATCTTGAGTGCTTCATCTGGTACTTTACTTATAACGCCTTCTTCTTCCCATTCATAGAAAACTTTAGCATATTCTTCAAACATTTTCATTGATTTTAATTTCTTTGTTGAATTTATCAATCTTCGTTCAGCTATGTGTCTATTTGAAGGAATCTCACGTTTGCCGTTAATCCAAGGAAGACCTACAATATAGCGACCTTCTATATTTCTATCAACTTCTTTTATAAAATTATCATGAGCGAGTTCTTCTTCTTCTGCTTTAGACAAAGTTTGACAGGGATCTGTTATACCAATTGTCTCTAACTTCCATAATTCTGGAATCTTCATATCTTTTAAAGCTAGGTTCGTGATAAACATATTTCCATAATTTAGACAAGACTGTGATGTACTTTCTAAACGACCACAAAGTGTCCATCCAAACTTCGTCTCTATTGCTTTAAGACCGCTCTTTAACTGTTTTACTCGACCTGTAAGAAGTTGTCCGTAGTAATCGCTACCAATCAAAATTTCAATTTTTGGACTTCCTGCTCCTAAATCTGTAATCCACAGTTTATTTTGTTTAAGCTCTTTAATTACTGATTCTTTCGGTATCCGAGGAATATTATTACAAATTATATCTTGATCCAAAAGTTCTAAGACTTCTTTCGTTTGTTTCTGTCTATCAGAAGAACTTAACTCAACTTGGAATTTATTGTGAGATTTAGCTTCTGTTTGCGTACCACCAAACAAAGTGTGTACAATAGCTTCAGAAGAAATGGGATGTAAACCTAACTCTTCAGCTGTACCTTTTAAAATATAGCTCTTTTGCGACCCACAATCAAGTAATGCTCGTACGTTCTTTGTTATTCGACCTTTAATAACTATTTCCAAAGTCATAAGGGCTACTTCAGCAGAACACTGCTTACTTGCTATGGTGCTTTGAATAACTTCTGGGGTCTTAACTGTATTTTCTGGTTCTTTACACATTGAAATTTCAGGGCATAATAACTCGGTATGGGGTTTAGAACAAACGTGGCAACGAATAAAAACTTTGCAAACTTTAGCGTGGTGACCAAAACGAAGACATTTTAAACAGCAATTTTTATTCTTAATTTTGGCCTTCCGTTCATTAAAGGAAAGAGATCTAGCCCTAACACAGTCCTTGCTTTCATGAGATTTACTGCAAAATAAACAAAGGCGTTCTTTTGCGCTAAATAGCCCTGCCGCAGTAGGTATTTTACTTTCTGCTTTTCTTAACTTTTCTTTAGGTTTGTCTTTAAAGCCCAGCTCTATAAAACTCGATTTGGCTAATTTGAATCTTTCCTCGTTTGCAACTTCTTGTTTCAGAAATTCCATCAAACTTACTATATTTGCTTTTGTTGACAATGCATTATTATTACTAACAATGTTTGATGTGATTGAAATATTATATCGCTGCCATGCTTTTAATACATCTTCCGATAAGCTAGATTCTATCATGGGATAGAGCCACGCCGAATTGCTTTCTAAACTTAAACCCATTGATTCTAACGATCTTAAATATGCCTCGACTTTCGTGAATAAATCTGATAAGGGAAGTTTATCTTTGCCGTGCGCCTGTACATTAGCTACAATCAATTTTAGGAATTCTCTAACGTACACTTCTATTAGTAAATCTTTATTTCCAAAACGCTCTTGAAATGCCTCGACAGCTTTGGGGTAATTAACTGCGGTCATTGGATAGCTCTCTAACAAGCGCCTGGCACTGGTTCCAGGTTCTACCGATTGGATAAGATACTGAAATTTGTCACTATTATCCAAATCTATGTCTTCATGAATTTTCTGAAACTGGGACCAAAATGAAAGATAATTTATTAACTGCGAATCGAATGGCTTAATATTTAGTTTAGGTAATTTATAATGCTTCGATTTGGAATAACCGTGATCTGTGCTTTTTTCACTATCATCTTGATTACGTTTATTTGTACCCAGTGCTTCGCTAACTTTACGCTTAATGGTAATAAATTGATCTGAATAACTTTCATTTTCCACTACTTCATTTTCAATAGCCTCTTCATCGCATTTATCATCATCTAACATGAGTTCAATTATAGCTTCATCAATAGCTTTAATTTCATGAATCAAATTTTCTAATTTACTAAAATCGTCTGAAATTTTACCCTTATCTAATGACTCGCTGTTAATTTCTTCATTCAAAACATTTAAAGTTCTGGTAAATGACGAACGTAGCGGCGTACGCTTTTTCTTTAGCTTATTCATCATCGAAAAATTAAGTAGTAATGCACAGCTTATGAAAACACTATACGCTATAAAAACAATTCAATATCTCAACAGTATTATTCAAATGTCCGTGCTCGGGGCGCCAGATTTGTTCTAAACCCCATACCGAGTTATTATGCCCTGAAATTTCAATGTGTAAAGAACCAGAAAATACAGTTAAGACCCCAGAAGTTATTCAAAGCACCATAGCAAGTAAGCAGTGTTCTGCTGAAGTAGCCCTTATGACTTTGGAAATAGTTATTAAAGGTCGAATAACAAAGAACGTACGAGCATTACTTGATTGTGGGTCGCAAAAGAGCTATATTTTAAAAGGTACAGCTGAAGAGTTAGGTTTACATCCCATTTCTTCTGAAGCTATTGTACACACTTTGTTTGGTGGTACGCAAACAGAAGCTAAATCTCACAATAAATTCCAAGTTGAGTTAAGTTCTTCTGATAGACAGAAACAAACGAAAGAAGTCTTAGAACTTTTGGATCAAGATATAATATGTACAAAATATAAATGCTTTTACCTTGATAATTTTTGATCATCATACTAAAAACTGGAAAGATGATCCTTTATGCATTTCTGCGTGCCTTTTCATAAAATTAACATAATTCTTCAATAAAACTCAAGACACGCACGACACAAAAAATTATAAACATTCTCTCTAAAAAATTCTTTTACATTCCATCAAAAATTGATGCCAACTTTTTTATCTAAACTTTTAACTCATCTCGTAAGATAAAAAATATAAAAAGCAAAGCAGACGAAAAAACAGCTTCGCTTCCATAGCAACGAGTCGCGTCTTATAAATAAATTAAATATCACAATTGCAAATATGCAAACGATTTTCTGTGAATAAACTGGAATAACTTAATTTATCAATTCCTAACAATACCATCAGACGAATTAGTCATCGTCAAATGAACGAAACCTGAATAACACTAACCACGTGTAAAATATTTTTCTATATATTTAGCGAATGTATAGATATTTTAAATTATGGAAATTAATCTCAAAGTACTGCCAAATTATTATAGAGTTCTATTTAAAAGTATCAGTAATTTCTTGTAACAATAAATAAATAAATAATTTAGAAAAATATAAATTAAGAATACTTATCCCAATATATTTATAAAATTTATGTTATAGCATTAATTATTGAACGTTTAATATCGATTTTATATATCTTTTAATGTCTTTAAATTAAAATTTTAATATCTTTTTTAAAGCTATAAACTCATAGGCATAATATGTACCTTACGAAAAAGAGTATTACACTTGCAATTTAGTTCATAGTCTAAAATTAAAGATTAAAGATTCTACTATCGAAGAAGAAAAAAAGAAATTAAAAGAAAGAAAGAAAGAAACATGCTTAATACTGTGTATCGTAAATCTTCAACGTGATTTACAAAACAAATAAGATTACTTTCATACTACAGGAAAATGGTAAGCTTAACACAAAATGGAATGTTTAATGTTTCGTGGAAATCTGTTAAAAAGTGTCATTTTTTCCCATTTTAACTTCATAAGTCTCGTATGCTTATTTATAAAACGTATTTCTAATGCGTTTTAAACTAGTACTTAAAAAAATTGCAATCATTAAGTTAGATTTAAAATTATCCTGCACTGGTATTTATTTGTTGTAAAATTACTTTAACTTAAGTGATAAAAATTAAAATAATAGAAAATTCGATTCTAAAGGGCGATTTTAATTAATTGAGGTCTGTAGATTTTGGAATTATTCTATTATGGAAAATAAATATTAACAAGCACATTTTTCTGACTCGTAAAAAAGAAAATAGTATATTTATTTACCTAATTTTCTGTTTAATTCTGATGCATTTTTTTTAAAAATAATTATTGATTATATATTACATCGTAATCATACTGTTAGAATAGAAACTGAAGAAAATCGGAAAAACTTTATTTCAAAATTAGCGCACAAAATTTGAAAATTATATATATATATATATATATATATATATATATATATATATATATATATATATATATATATATATATATATATATATATATATATATATATATATATATATATATACTAAATAAATACATAAACTGTAAAAATAATCTTAAAAGCAATAACTCACAAACATCTAAACCGTTAAACAATTGATAAACCAATAATTGAACTAGAAACTAATCCATAAACTATAAACTGGGTCAACAAAATAACAACTCATAAATAATATAACCATCACACATAAAAGAAAAACAAACAAGGAGACGAGCGGCATGGCCAATGACATGCACTGCTAGGTTTAATCAGATTTTATGCATGCAACATCCCCCGTGCCCGTCACAACCAAAAATGAAATTAACTAAAATCAAACCAAACAAAAACTAAAGCATCGACCAGCGATACCCCTCAAATGACTAGTAATCTGAATTATGAAACTTGTTGAAACTGTCAAGTTCATTCAAAAATGATTTCAGTTTTTTTCGACAACAACTGCCCTTAACAAAATCGTCCATAATACTTTTCATAAAGTTCCGAGGGTTACATTGTTCAGAACCCAATCTGCACCACTCCACTATATCATCAAACATATCCTTGAACTCAGCCTATCGATACGAATCAAACTATTTCTGAAGATGTTTTTTTTACTGAATTGTGAACACATGAATCGAAATGCATCAACTTTAAAGTACGGAAACTAAAATTATTTCGTTTATCAAATATCTTTGTAACCAATTTTTTTCGCTCGAAAAGTAAATTTACATTCAAAAAATCTATACATCTGCAATCCAATGAGAAGGCTCTAATTTTAAGGAAGTAGGGTAATATATGAAATCTAGATGTGCATTATCGTTGATTAATTTAACTATTAAAACATCATCTATATATCTATAGCAGATAATATTTCTGTTTAAATTACTCTTGCGTTCATAATGTAGGTATATGTCAGTTATAATTGAACTACAACTACCCCCCATTGGAGTACCACGAATTTGTCTAAACATTTTTTACCATCATAAAGGTAATTTTCTTGTACAACAAATTGAAAAAAATTCTAAAATAAATCGTATCAGATTCTGTATTACACTCTATACAATAAAATTCCACAATTTTCTCTTTTATATATATGTAAGATAATTAAAAGTAACAATACAGAAGAGAATAAGACAATATTCACCAATTGAATTTATCAATAAACCAAACCGAAACAGGAGAAAAATCTAAATGAATAAATAAAGTGAATGTAATAGAAATTTGTAGAACCAAAGTAGAATTATCAAGTCCCAAATACTTTGGAAATACAAATGAAGTGTGTAGTTTCATCTCCGTATCAGCCACGAAAAGCAAAATAATACGAATTTGGGGCTACCAACACACAAAAAACCAAAATTCATTAAAGAATTACCAAGTAATAAACAGTGGAAAAGGGAAAAAAATAAACAAATCAGTAACAAAATACAAATGGAATTAGTCACAAAAGCACATCCGTTACCCTAATCTAACACGTGGCATACAGAAACATAATATGCATTCATACATAAATGACATAAAATGTGAGATAACAAAATAATAAAAACAAAAACGACTTATGTGTTGATAACTGCAATGCTAATCTAATGAACGACCATCATCACACATCATAAGGAGGACTCCGCAAATAACTTCACAAACGTAAAGCGCACATCATCCAACATATCCAACAACACCGAATTAACGTGGAGAGCATTTCGGCTCAGAATTATTGATTATCTCAGCCACCAACGCCAACGGCGATAATGTTACATACGCAAAACGCGGGGAAATCAACACGCTCCTAAGACGCTACGCCACATAGACGCCAAATCAATAGGGTTGCACTAGTCATATAATCAAAGCGAAACGCTCAAACTTACGAGATAAAAAAATTGAACAAATCCAGCTAGTATTGAAAGCGATACAAAATACTGAAGACAATAAAACGCTTAATAATAGAAGCAGTAAAAATAATGTTAAACTACAAAACGAGTTGTGAGTTACAAAATATTGAAGACAATAAAAAAGCTTAATAATTGGAGTAGTAAAAATAATGTTAAATTACAAAGACAGTTGAGATTAAGTAAAAACTAAGAGTTAAATCCGATTATAGACTACCCAGGTCAAAATTTATGCTTGTACCAGCAACAAAAATATGCTAGTTATTGCTAGGTATAGCTATGTCTGCTAGATTTCCATGCTATTATATGCTAGCTAGCATCAGATGCTATTTTGCTAGCTTGCACAACAAAAGCATGATAAGCTATATGCAAGCATTTCATGCTTATTTCCAGCAAAGTGGGCCAATACACACCATGAATTGTTGGAAATTCTGCTGGAACCAGCAATGTGTAATGCTAGTTTATGCTATTTTACTTGTTGGGTTATAGCACTTGGTGCTTGTCTAGCAAATAAATATCAGCATGAATTTCGACCTGGGTACAAAGTCACAATAACAAAGAAAATGCTGAATTGGACATATAATTGAACAGGAGAAAAAAAATAATAATCGATCGTAACATAATACTAAATTAATAAAATAATTAAAAGTATAGAGTAGATTACGAAAATGACACAAATAACAAAAATGACAGAAACAGCTTTTTAAACACATTTGCCGCCGTAAAGGATAATATTTATTCTGGATAATATTTATTATTTATATTTATTTTTGGACAGTATTCTTAAATTTTCGTTGGCGGAAACTTTTCGAAACGAACATTTTTCTTGAAAATTTGAACCCACAAAAAGATTTTGTTTATATTTCAAAAGATTAAAAGGATGGAATCATAATAAATAGGAAATTCCTTCACCTTAGATGTGTAAAACAAAGTCAAATACTGTATTTATGCTCACAATTTGATTAAAATGTTTGGTAAAGTGCAAATATGTGTATATTTCAGGCATATAATTTTATTTTTATTTAATTCAATTTTTATGTTGTTATCGTGCACTAGGTTTTACCATGCAAAGCTTGGTTGACAATAGGATTTTAGTTTTCATCAGAAAGTTGCCGTCACTGCAGGCTTTGAGATTGTGATTGATATAAACTCACGTATTTGTCCACTGATAACTGTGAAAGATTTTTCTGATGATGGTAACAGAATTCGGTCAAAACGACAATATTAAATATTTTAATTTTATTTTAATGTATGTGTATTTTTGAAATAGTTACTATTTTTATACACCATTCAGCAAATTTGAAATATATGATTTACGACGAAATTGAACATTTAAATAGGATTTATTTACAAACATCTTTAAACATTTACTTAAATGTTTCGGTTAACATTTGATCAACTTTGAATGAAAAACAGAAGCTTTATTTCTGTACATCTAAACGAAAACTATTCACATGTGGAAAACCCAAAACATTCTCCTTTCTCATTCATGTTAATACTACAAAGTTTGCCGCCAGAGTGTTAAAACTGAATAACAATGTATGTCCTTAGTGAAGAATCTAAAAGATTGAAATTAAGCGCATTAGTTATTGAAATAAAACTATTGTGGATTTCGGAAAAATAGCATCAAAAAAGTATCCCCAATTTGGTGATTTACACCAAACATATTCACAGTAATATTAATCAAGATATATCTGAATCTGAAATGTAATCATGCGTTAGTTCTAGAGATAGAGTTATTTTGGGGAATTATGAATAATTCAGCATAGCAGCGCCCCCTGAAAGACTGTTGATATCAAAACTTAAACATAACCAGTTCATATCAAGCATTAACAGAGTCTGAATTTTGATGAAAACCTCTGAATTAATTCTTGTGATGGAGCTATTGTTGTGATGGAGCTATTGCTGAAATCGTGAAAAGTTCCGTAAGGCTGCCCCACATGCTGAACGAATTTCACCAAAATGCAAACAGCATCCGTTCATCTCAAGGACTAACAAAATATGAAGTTTGGTGAAATTCCGTGCTTTAATTCTTGAGACAGAGTTATGGCGAAAATAGTGGAAAATATATCTTAGCATTTCCACTTGTTGAGAGATTTACATTGAAACGCAAACAACATTCACTCATGCCAAGAAGTAACAATATTTGAAGTTTGGTGAAAATCATTCATGTAATTCTTATGCATTTTGAAAATAGTAAAAATGGCAGCATAACAGCGTCACCTATTAAGAAATCTGCACCAAAATCTAATCAGCATTAATTTATATCAGTTTTTAACTGAATATAAAATTTTATTGAATTTCATGCATTACTTTTTGAGATAGATCGCCCACAAAATTTCTTTCACATTAAGACAATTTTTAAAAACATGATTTTTGGAATCTCACTCCTAAAACATATAAATCCGTCGAAAACCGAAATTTGAAAATTCTTACGAATCCAATTCTTTTTTCTCGTAAAGATAAAAGAAAGTAATGAGAATAAAGATAGAACATAAATTTACTACAATAAATACTTATTATCCTGAGATGGGAAAAATATTGTTTTAGATATATTAAGAAACCCAAGAACTATATTTGTTTTAGATGTAAAACCACAAATAAAATTTTATTATGTCTTCTAAAGGAATAGATATTAAATACGGAAACTTCTAAAGAGGATTAATTTAAAAGCATACACTTATCACGTATTCTAAATGTCTCCAATACATTTTGACCCATTTTTTGTGGAGTAAATTGGAAAAAAGTTTTTGTGTTATTTTTTGACATAAAAAAATAAAGTCAGCAGAATTAAGAAAAAACAAATTAGATTTGTTTATCTGTTTTCGAAAACCCGATTATCACGAAAGTTCAAAATAGCACAGAAATTAGATAATCTATTTGCATTGTACAAATGTAATTTCGTAATTATCTGATGGAAGTTTTAAATGTATTACAATTTAAAATTCATAGCATTAAGGAATTTCTAGACAAATAAAAAAAATGTGAAAAAATATCCTTTTAAAGATATATTCAATTTTAACTAATTTAAATTTACATTAAGCAACTTTTCCATCCCATTGACAAATTTAGTAGAAACTAGTCAATCAGGGAAACTTTTATGACCTTACATTGATAAATATTAACCCTAATTTATTAATGAGATGCTTTAATCTTGATTAAAGACGCTAAATTAACGCTTTAATCTTGATTATTCTTTAAAACCGAAAATTAAAAAAAAATTTAAACATCTCAATCTTTAAAAATCTTTAGAGTAATATTCTTTATTACTTTAAGGTTACTTTCCGAATTGCCCTCGTATATATATATATATATACAGGGTGTATCTAAACTACTGGGCAAAACTTTAAGGGGTGATAGTATACATCAAGACAATTAATATTAAATGGAAAACTAAGGATCCCAAACATCTTCCGAAGGAGATAAGCGGCATCAAAGTTTAGGGTCCAAAATTTGAAATGATTATAAAAAACGGAAAAAAATTGGTCGATTCATTTGCGGTTTTCACGAAAACTATTCTTTATGTCAGTATTGTCTTGAAAATAAAATATGTAGATAAATTTCAAAAAATGCCGATAGATGTCGCTTTAGACTTTGGAGTAACGAACAACTATTTTTTACCGTTATTTTTTGTATCTCATTAATTCTTTTTAGAAGTTTAGACATAAACTTAAATTTTGAGCTCAAAATATGTGGTTAATTAGCGCAAACTAAGCTGTGTTCAGTGGGAGTTGGTAGGTTCAAATTTTAAATAATTATAAAAAACAGAATAATTGGTCAATTGATTTGCAGTTTTCACTAAAACTATTCTTTATGTCAGTATTGTCTTGAATATAAATTATAAAGATAAATTTCAAAAAATGGCGATAGAGGGCGCTTTAGACTTTGGAAAAACGTACAACTCTTTTTTACCGTCATTTTTTGCATCTCATTAATTTTTTTAGAAGCTTAGAGAGAAACTTAAATTTTATGCTGAAAATCTGAAACATTGAGAGTGGTAAAGTAGTGCAATCTAAACTGTGTTCACTGGGGGTGGGAAGGTTCAAAATTCGAATGATTGAAAAAAAAACCCGCAAAAATTGATCGATTCGTTTGTGGTTTTTTCTAAAACCATTCTTTATGTCAGTATTTCCTTGAAAATAAATTTTTAATCTAAATTTCAAAAAATTCCGTTAGAGTTCGCCTTAAACTTTAGAGTTACCAACAACTATTTTTAACCGTTATTATTTTTTTATCTAAATAAATGTTTTAAAAACTTAGACATTTAGCTTAGATTTTGAGCTCAAAATCTGAATCGTTGTGAGTAATTAAGCAGCGAAAAATTGAACTGTGTTCGTAGGGTACGCAAGGTAACATTTCAACTCCTCAACACACTTCAGTTTCCGCTTCTTAACCTCTCCAAACGATTCAGAATTTGAGCTCAAAATTTAAGTGTAAGCTTTTGCAAGCATTTAATTTGATACAAAAAAATAACAGTAAAAAATTGTTATTGGTTACTCTAAAGTTTAAGGCGCCCTCTAATGGAATTTTTTGAAAGTTATCTTTAAAATTTATTTGCAAGGAAATACTGACATAAAGAATGGTTTTCGAGAAAACCGCAAACGAATCGACCAATTTTTGCGTTTTGTATAATCATTTGAATTTTGAACCTTCCCACTCCCATTGAACACAGTTCAGATTTTTCTACTTAACCACTCTCAACGTTTCAGATTTTCAGCATAAAATTTAAATTTATGTCTAAGCTTCTACAAAAAAATGAGATGCAAAAAATGACAGTAAAAAATAGTTGTACGTTACTCCAAAGTCTAAAGCGCCCTCTATCGACATTTTTTGAAATTTATTTTTATAATTTATATTCAAGACAATACTGACATAAAGAATAGTTTTAGTGAAAACTGTAAATCAATTGACCAATTATTCTGTTTTTTTATAATCATTTGAAATTTGAACCTACCCACTCCCATTGAACACAGCTCAGTTTGCGCTACTTAACCACAGATTTTGAGCTCAAAATTTAAGTCTATGTCTAAACTTCGAAAAAAAGTTAATGAGATACAAAAAATAACGGTAAAAAATAGTTGTTCGTTACTGCAAAGTCTAAAGCGCCATCTATCGGCATTTTTTGAAATTTATTTTTATAGTTTATTTTCAAGACAATACTGACATAAAGAATAGTTTTCGTGAAAACCGCAAACGAATCGATCAATTTTTACGTTTTTTATAATCATTTCCAACTTTGGACCCTAAACTTTGATGGCGCTGGTCTCCTTCGGAAGACGTTTGGGAACCTTAGTTTCCCATTTAACATTGCTTGTATTGATGTGTACTATCACCCCTTAAAGTTTTGCCCAGTAGCTTAGATACACTCTGTATAAATACATACATACATACATACATATACATATACATATATATATATATATATATATGTATGCATGTATGTATGTATAAGACCATTAATAGTAAACAATATTAACCAGTTGATTTATTGAGAAACCAAACTGAACACGAGGAGAAATTTAAATAAATAAATAAAATGAATATAATAGAAATTTGTAGAACCAAAGCAGAATTATCAAGCCCTAAATACTTTAGAATTACAAATGAAGTGTGTGGTTTCATCTCCGTATTAGCCATGAAAAGCAAAATAATACGAATTTGGGGCTTCCAACACACACACACACAAAAAAATCATTAAAGAAATACCAAGTAATCCACAGTGGATATGGGGAAAATAAATCAGTAACGAACTGCAAAGTGGAATTAGTGACAAAAGCACGTCTTTAACCCTAATCATTCACGTGGCATACTAAAACATGAAGCATTTATATATGATAAAATATTTCTAATCATGTGATTTAGATGAGGAGAAATCTTTAGTTCAATAATATCATAAAAAATATGATCAATAAAATTTTCATTATTACAATAAATAAATAAATATATATAGATAGATATATAGATAGATATTCAATGTTTGTCCCCCCCCCCCATTAAAGGAAAATACGTTTTCAATTAATTTATTGAATCAATGTAATAAAACAATGATATTGAACTAAAAAATAAAGCTTATGTTTGAATTATGTACATAAGGAAATTTAAAGCATTAAAATCTGAAGAAACTCTTTGCCTTAAGCTATGTTTAAATTGCAAACCACGGTAAAACAATAATTTGTCTTACTATATTTTTGGCTTGATAAAATTAACGGTAAAATAAATGAAAAATATATATATGAGGAGCCCAGAAGCCAAGGGGTATAAGTGAAAAAATTGAAAAAAATGAGTTAAGTGCACAGGGTATCTGGAAATATGCTTTTTT
This sequence comes from Maratus speculifer, assembly GCA_964019185.1. Classification (NCBI taxonomy): domain Eukaryota; kingdom Metazoa; phylum Arthropoda; class Arachnida; order Araneae; family Salticidae; genus Maratus; species Maratus speculifer. The sequence continues at coordinate 256,054,440 of OZ025297.1, forward strand.
CATTTCAGGTAGAAAAATATAGGTCATTTTCTTATTATTTGCTGAGTTATAGAGATAAACCACTTTTTTCGAAAAACAAATAATATTGATTAATTATACATTTAAAGAAAACTGTACTCTATTTTTTAAACAGTTATTGAAATGAGAGTTCAAATATTAGAATGCAACAAGCAGATGTTTCCTATTTCAATTTAGTCAATTGTTATTGATGTTCCAATTTAACATCAGTTATCTTTAAACTCAATTTACTCCAAATAGACATTTTGTCTCTTGTACCCCTTTGCTTCTGAGGTCGTCATATCTCTTTGTCTTTGGCAAAGGACTCGGCTTCTTGTTCGCTAAGCGTATGACGTTACAAAAAAAGATAAATGTTGGATATCCGCGCTAAGTGTTATTTTGCGATGAGGTGCTGAAATCGTGAGCATTTCTGAAAAAGCATCCCAGAGATTACAAAACTATTGGTTCTCAGCCTGAAGACTCAGGAGATCAGGAGACATTTGATAAACAAAACAAATGCTAAAAGGTGATTCCTTCCACTTCAAACCTTATTGCTGAAAAAAAACGCGTGGGAGTCCACGGCCAATCTAAAATATGTGAGGTGATCTGAAGACTGCATATTCATAAGGAAATAACATTTTTGTTACTTAAAATTGTAATGTATTTTTTGTATTTTCAAAATGTTGTGGAAGATTGTGAATGCATTCACGGGAGAGTTTTTAGTTTGAAATATACTGTAAAATAAGTATACCAGGGTAATTATAACATTCACTGGCGTTATTACTCCGATTGATTATTTTCAGTGCTAAACAACATACAAAAGTTTTTTTTTTTTCTCTTGCTTTAATTCACGAGATAGTATTGTTGAGATTGTCATTGTTAAAAATCAAAGAGGATAAAGGAAAATTTTCATGCTTTAAGAAATGTTTTTTTTTTTTTTTCATGCCGAATGACGTATCAAATTATTATTACTGAATCATGATACCACAATTAATAGTAAGTAAAAGAAATTCGGCCATTTCTATGACTGTTCATTATATATCTTTAGAACTGGGCAATTTATATGCATTATTCTATTTATTTTACAGTTTGTTTGCATGGCATTATTGTCCAAATAGGTTTATAGTAATGGCAAATATCGTTGGTCGAGAAATCACATCTTTACATTTTAGGAACACATATTTGCTAAAATATTTTTTTATATACATGGTCAACAAATTGTTAAATCGGATCCTGTATTTGTTTGAAGAAAAAAACTCTAAAATTAAGCCTGAAAACTGGTAGAATCTGAACGTTTTGTTATTATCCTGGAACTCTTTATTATAACTTCAAATACATTTAAAGAATATTATATTTCGTTTTTATTACTTTATAATTAGTTTAAAAAATTAAAACCATTAAAAATTATGTGGTTTATATGACATAGTTCTTATCACAAAATTAAAAATCTCAAGTATTCTTTATTTTCATCTAAAATATTTATATATGTTACTTTATAAAATAGCAGTATCTTGCGGAATGTCTTATTTAAATTTAGATTAAATATATATATAAGAGGAAATTGCACAATTATTCAGTGTATTGTTTGTTTCCGGCAGCACAAATAAATAATGCATGAGTTTTTTTCATTAAAATTATATTTTGAATTTAAATAGATACTGGTATAAATATGTCATGCAAAGTATGATAACATGACAACACAAAAGCAGAAGTTTCATTTATGTGTATTTATAAATAGCATTATTCTGAAAGAAAGGGCTTCATCTGACACAGAAAAAAATTCCTTCATTCAATGTTTAATTGTTAATATTCTTCAAGTAATTCACTGTTAATAATGCTATTTTTTAATAGAAAATGTGTATTTAGAACATGTATTATCAGCATTAATATACGATGTTACCACAAAAAATAATTATATTTCTGTAATTATATTTATTGTAGATAACATTTTATTATTGTACTCAAATTATGCCTGAAATTCATTTCGAAAATACATAATATGATGTGTTTGTTTGCAGCGCACATAAGGAAAAACTATTAATAAATTAAAAATATATATTCGATACATAAACATATATTTTCTCTTATATTTTTACAAATTATTACCCTTTTTTATTACAATATAAAGGAATATGGAGATTTTCTTCATTAAAATATTATTCCTCTTAATTTTAATGTTTTTTTTATATTCCCAGAGGTAGTCAATTTTAACACAATATTTCTACCTTTTCATTAATTACTGCGTCATTTTCCGATGGAGAATTATACATTTTGTCTATTTTTATTTTTCAAATCATTTCGCATACTATCATTAACACTACTAGATATTTTTTAAGATACCGTGATTAAAACTACTTCCAAACATTTTTGGTGCATTTGTAATTATATAATTAGAAAGCTCGTATAGATGCCTAATCCGTCAATTTGTTTGCATATAACAGCGCAAAAGTAACCCAAAATGACATTTCGAAATTGAATATACCATAATTGCTACTTTTTAGAGTCATTTAAAATTTTATGAAAATTGATTCAAGTCTCAAAAAAGATGTTAATATTGTTTTAAGATAAAGGCATATTATATCACTGTAAATGTATTTCATTTATATAATCCCAATAAATTTTGTATCCATGCATGTTTTAATAAAAGTGCAAAAGGTATTGCGAGCAGATCTGAAAATTTACACTTAGTTTCCTATTTAATATTGTTTGTCTTTATGTGTAGTATCACCCCTTAAAGTTTTGCCAAAGAGTTTAGATACACCCTGTATACACATATATAAATTCATAGTCAATTATCTTAATTGTTACATCATATTGCATTGTATTATAGAATAAAAGTACTTCACATTATTATAAAAATTTTACCGATCTATATAAAGTATTCAAATTGTTTTATCGATTTTGTATCCAATCTCAAAACATTTCCCATTATATCAAGGAATATAATTATTTCCATTTTTTTCTGACATATTCTAAAAGGACGCGATTCTGTCACTCGTTAATGGTTTGCAGCAGCATCTCTTAAATAGGAGTGGAGTAGTATTGACAGTCATTAAACATCGCTTAAAATCAGTTTCTCTGGATACTAGATATTGGGACTACAGAATCTATTAAATTTCTCTCATCGATTTACTGCTCCTCGAAAACTTCTTTAAATTTCAAGAATGCTTAACTGTTATAGATTATCTGTCCTTATAATGCTAAAAATAAAGAAATACTGTTATTTATTCATTGGAAGCCTGACTAATTATTGCTTTGATTTAACCCACGGCCGATCAATTACATCCCATGAATTTTATAAGTGCATTCAAAATATGTTTTCTCAAAAAATATATATAAATTAAAATCCTGTAAAAATTTCACTTTTTAAAAAAGTTTACAGAAAATTGTCCTATATTTGCAAAATTCACATACTTTAAATGCTCAAAAAATACAAAATTCAAAATATTTTACATTTTTTTTCCACGAGAAAATTTATTTTCAATATTCCTTTGGGATGATTTCAAGTGTTTCGTAGGCAGAGGGATAGTATCCATCGAGAGTTAGCTCATACAGGTTAGTAATACGTTTTAAAACTTCAAAAATTTATGATATTAAGAACTAGTGAGAATAAAAGAAAATATTTATTGATTAGATATATAATTTTTTTTGCCATCAAATTTCAATCTCAATTTGTTTTTAAAAAAACACAATTTATTTAAAACGTATATAATGATCAAAGAGAACTGATAATGTAATAATTTCTAGTACATTTATAAAATACCAGCCTTTTCTTTCGCATGCTTTTATTTAAACGCAAAAGTTTTTATATCAGCAAATTGTTCTTCTGAACTAAAGTAAGGTGTCCTGGGGTAAAAATTCCAAGGTAGATAAGAACGTTAAATGCTAATATTACTCATAACTATAAAGGAATATCCGAAATAGCAACTATGGGTTCTGCACAAAAGACCCCAGGATAATTGGAGTCATCTGCAAGAACAAAAAATCGCTAAAAGTTAATTCCGTCCATTTATAAACTTTTTGCTGAAAAAAGCACATAAGATTCAATGGCCAATCCATTTATTTTATTGTTTTGTTTGTATGGTTTTATTATGCACATAAATGAGTAATATCGCCAAATAGCATTGCTCAAGAAATCGTACCACTGCACTCTTAAAACGAAAGAGCTGATTTCGTTTCTCATGAAAGAACTGTAATTTTTTCGATCATAAAACTGTTGTTTTTCAAACGATTAAATCTTCTTGATCTAAATTGGTTATTTAAATAACTCAACGTCATTTAAATTGGTTAAAACTCGAGTTATTTCAACTCTTTTTTGAGAAGCTGCCTTTCAACATTGAGATGAGTGGATTTCAGCTCAACTTGAGCTATTTTGTGGCTGACTTTTTAAGAGAGTGCATTTTAGAAATATATAGCTGCTATCTGTATATTTTCTTCTATAAATAATCAACAAGTTTCTGTATCTAATCCTGCATTTGTTAGAAAATTTAATCTAAAATTAAGCCTGAAAACGGGTAGAACCTAAATGTTTTGTTCTTTTACCCTTGACACCGTATTATAACTTCAAATACATTTAAAGACTATTAGATTTTTAACAAGTGGTGTAATGAAAGTTACAAGTATCAAATAGTTATGTGATTTATATACAATAGTTTTTATCACAAAGCTAATAGTTTTTTGTGTTCATTATTTTTATTTCGAGCACTTAAGTAGAGATATACTTGCGAAATATCTTATTCATTTAAATTTAGATTAAAAAACGTATATGGAACTTGCATATTTCTGCAAAATATAATTTGTTTGCGGTAATGCAAATAGGTAATGTATGACTTACTTCTTTAAAAACATATATCTTTTGAATTCAAGTAGAAAATGGTATAAATATTTTAATCAAAGTATAATAATATGTCCACACGAATGGGTAAGTTTTATTTATGTGAATTCATAGATAGCATTACTTTGAAAAAAGGGCATCATCTAACATTGAAAGAAAATGACATCATTAAATTTTTGATTGTTAATATCCTTCAAGTAATTCATTGTTAATAATGCTAATTTATAACAGAAAATATGTGTTTAAACATGTATTATCAGCATTAACATATAATGTTACCGCAAAAAATAATTAAATTTATGTAAATTGTTGATAACATTATATTATTTTACTAAACTTATTTCTAAAATTGATTTAAAAAATACATAATATGCTGTTTTCGTTTGCAGCGCACATAATGAAAAACTATGAATAGATTAAAAAGAATATTCAATGTATAAACATTTATATATTATCTTATATATTTACAAATGCTAATTTTTATTTTTTTTTGGGGGGGGGGGATACAATATAATCAATTATGGCAAATTACCTCATTAGAATACTTTATCTTTTATGTTTATTAGTTGTTGTTTTTTTTATTAAATATTTCTTTAGGTAGTCTTTTTTAAAACAAATTTCTACCGTTTCCATCATTGCTGCGTCATATTCAGATGAAGAATGCTACATTTTGTGCATTTGTATTTTTCAAATCATTTCGCATAATATCATTAACACAAATAGATATTTTCTTAAGATACTGTGATTTAAAACTACTTCCAATTATTTTTAATCACTTCGTAATTATATAAACAGAAAGCTCCAATAGTTGCCTAATCCGGCACTTTATTTGCATATGACAGCGAATGAAAAATAACGCAAAATGAAATTTTGAAATTTAATATACATAATTGTTTCTTTTTCGAGTCATTTAAAATTTTATGAAAATCGATCTAATTCTCAAAAAATATATTAATATTCTTTTATGATTTTCCCTACTGAATACTATCTATGTAGTTAACTTAATGATATCCCGTGATAAATAATGATTTTAAGTTGTCATGCTAATTACGTCATAATTTAGGTAAAGCATATTATTTCAGTATACATGAATTTCATTTATATAACCCCAATCAATTTTATATTCCTGCATTTTTTAATAAGAGTGCAAGAGCTATTGCGCGCACTTCTGAATATTTATACAAAAAGTTATAGTCCGAACGCACCTCATTTGCCAATTTCCGACTCGTTTAGTACCTTTATTTCCGTTATTGCTATCTTTATTTTTCCATATTCGCAGTTGGGCTTTGAAATATTATTATTTCTTCTTTTTGCAATTATTTTAAATAACAGTATTAACAATAATAGGAAGATTATTAGGAATAATTATTTTACAACTACCAAATAACTTCCATCTTATTTTGAAATACAGTGTATTTTATTTGACATTATAAAACGATACTTATGAAATACCATCAGACATTTTATAAATGCACTCTTCTATGAAATGCACACTGAAGTTATATTTATGAAGATAAGCCTATTGGATAGATTTAAAAGATAATTATATATATATTTATTTAATAAATTGTACAAAAATTCAAATCACGAAGAAACGAGATAATAAAAAAAACTATGTAAAATTTCATCAGCTGAGAATTATTTTATTTTATTTATAATTAAATTCATGACACTTTTCTTATAGTAATAGTTAATTTGACTTGTCAAAAAAATTTAAATGTTAATTTACTTTTAATGTTAATTTGTCTTGTCATCAATTTTCTTGTCATATTATTTGAACATCGATTTTCGATTAAATGGACAATAAACATTTCACAAGTTCCTTACATTTATTTAAGATATTTTTGAAAGTTTATCTGAATAAAAATATCTCTCATATCTCTGAAACGAAGATCATTTAAGAATATTTACTGAAACATATTTGTAAAGCAATTATTCATACATGACAAAGTAAGCAATTAAGTTGTATTTAGTCGCTAACTTTTATTAAATACTGAGATAATCATACATTTATTTTTGTAAATTAAGTTAAAAAATTGATAACATGTTTTCGAAAATGTATTGAAATGTTACGAAATTCGAAAATAAAATCTCGAAATGCTTTTTTTTTTTTTTTCTAAATAAATTTTGATTAAAAAAATGCTGTTTCATAGCATCATTTTTTTAAAGAAACTTATAAAAAAGAAGTAGGTAAGTGTGATCTCAAATCGCACAAAGGGTTTCGTTTAATATTTCCTTCAAAATACTTTATCATTAAGATTACCAACGACACACGTTTTTTCTGGCACTATTTCGGATTTCTTCGTCAATCGCGCTAGCCAGAACAAAATATTGAATTATTCCCTTGCTGCCTTCAACGCATACATTTATTAGTTTCTCTATCAGAATCTGCAGATCTAGTGAAGGTACGAAAGTAAATAAAATAATGAATAAAAGTAAAATATTACAAACCTTAGCATACATCTAAAGGAAACCGACTTGGTCATTAAAGGCGGCTAGTAACTTAATTGAATAGGAATTTAATAAACTAAATTAATACAATGAAGAAAATCACTTCAAGTGTCAAAATAGTAATAAATACGATATAATAGGATGAAATAAAAACAAATAAGCGCGTTTTTCACGTGATTTATTTAATCCATTAATTTATGTTACATACATAATAATTTTATTTAAACATGCGTGCAACAATTGGAAGAAATATAATTTCAATTTTGAAACTTACGCTTGTGCAATTTTTTAAACTTTTAAACATTGCATATTTTCAGTTTTTATACCATCGTATTGGGAAAAAATCTACTTTTAAATGAAATTTATTTAAAAGCTGTTTCTCATTTTACTTTTGAGATTGTAATTTATTTTTGTAGTTTTTAAAACCAATTTTGCAATTTTGGCAATAGAAATTGTGTGTTTCTTAAAAAAAAGAAAAAAATATGTTTATTTAAACTTGCGTGCAACAATTAGAAGAAAAAACAAATAAAATGAAGTGATATATTAAAAATAATATTTTAATTAAAATTACAGTCTTTTTTAAAATTTTATGATTTGTTGGGTGACAAGAGGTATTCAGCTATAAGTACACAAAATTTGAACTCACTGGCTTATATAATTTTTATGTACAGACTCTGTGACAGACAAACAGACAGAGGACAGAGACGAATAGGCTTTCGTCAGATGAACGAAAACCTAACAAGTATCTCACAAATTAACATGTAATCAAAATTAGTATACAATATGTTTTTATCTATGATAAATATGGAAATTTTACATAAATGAATATATCTATTCCAAATTAGTAAATACACTGCTCAAAACAATTAAAGGATATTGCAGTTTTAGGTGGATTTTGTATCTGGGAAATTTTTTAGCTGATTGATACATGGTCGACAGACATGGTAGGTTATATGAGAATAAATTACACATGTTTGGCAGAAAAAAATGCATTTTATTGCGCATTTGTGTACAAAAGGAAAAAAATCACAATTTGTGCATTCGAGAAAAAAAGAATAAGAAAAGGTGTTTTCGAAGAAAACACCTCGAACACTTCGAAACACTTCGAAACACTTCGAAACACTTCGAAGAAAAGGGTCTTCAAAGAAAATCATTTACAGTAGGGGGTATGGTTTCCACAGTCTGCCAGCAACGTTGATCACCTTTGAGGCATGGACTCAATGAGGCTATAAATGACGAGTTGGGGTATTCTGACCCACTCTTCCAGAAGAGCTCTTTCCAGTTCTTGGAGAGTTTGTGGGGGTTGTTGGCGGCCAGAAACCCGTCTTCCTAGAACTTCCCAAACGTGCTCGATTGGATTCATGTCTGGAGAACACGCTGGCCATTCCATTCGAACGATTCTTTCCTTGAAAAGGAAATCTTCCACCAGGTTTGCACGATGTGGCCTGCAGTTATCGTCCATTAAAATGAAGTTATCTCCGATTGCTGCAACGTAAGGGACTACAATATGTCTGAGTATCACATCCCTATATCGGCGACCAGTCAGAGCTCCATCTCGAATGATGTAGAGGTCAGTGCGCCCGTCAATGGAGATGCCACCATACACCAACACTCCTCCACCGCCAAATCTCACACTTTCGTGCACGAACGCAGGATTATTCTTACTGCCAAGGTCCCTCCAGATGAAAATACGCCTATTATCCGGCTGCACAGAAAAACGGGATTATTCAGAAAACAGAATATTGTTCCATTCATTTCTCCTCCAGTTGACATGCTCGGTTGCCCACTCCCTGCAGTCGTGACGATGCCTTGATGTTAATCTAACACATACCATCGGTCGGCGAGCATACAGACCTACAGCATGGAGCTGGTTTCGGACAGTCTGAGTTGAAATCGTGGTGCCTGTAGCCAAACGAAGGTGTTGTTGGAGAAGAGTAGCGTTCATGTTTCGGTGTCTCCGAGCTGTTAATGCTAAATACCGATCTTGATTGGGCGTTGTTGCCCGTCTACGACCTTGCCCTGGTCTTCGGCCTGCACATCCACTCTCCATAAAAAGGTTCTAGATCCTGGAAATGACACTTTGTGACACTCCAATGGCTTGCGCTATTTCGGCTTGAGTTTGGTCCCCTTCTAACCTACCAACAATTCTCCATGCTTCTGAATCTGTCAAATGACTTCGCTGAGACATCGTACTCATCGAAACAAAGCAATCACTGAATGCCGATCATCCTTGTCTTCATTCTCTTTTATCCAGTTGAAAGTCAAATTTCATTCGCTGCCGCTGAAGCGACGTTTTTGACGTCGAACTCAAAATTTGCATACTCCACAGTTTGAAAACCAGAAAAATTTGCATTTGTGATTCTCTTCTTCTATTTTCGGCAAAAAAAATTTCGTTTAAATCTCTATTTTATATAAAACTTTAAATATCCTTTAATTGTTTTGAGCAGTGTATTACTCAATGCTTTTTCATACATATGCACCTGTCCGTTTCGTTATTTGTTCTAATGTATAGAAATTACGAACCAAACATAACGAGTTCTATATTTCGATAATGCAGTCGGCTCTCGTTAATTCGAACTTGTCGGGACCACAGGAAATGTTCGAATTATCAGAAGTTCGAATTGTAGAAAATATGAAATGAAAACATGCTTAATATGGTACTATTACAAAGGAATTAATGTTTTAGTGATTTTTTTATTCATTTATTTCGTCTGTTACCATTAGACTATTAAATAAGAATGCACAAATTCGTAAACTAATTAAAAGATTAGAAACAAGAACATTGGAAGAAAATTTTAAAGCGTCACTGATAGACAGACGCTGCACTTAAAAAGTGAATATCAAACGCATTGGATTATATGTATTCTCGTTCGGAACAATTTTCACAAAAATCAAAGAAAGAAAGTTATTCAAATGATCTTAAATACGTGAGAAAGAAAAGAAAAATGGAAAATTGGAATTCTCGTTAGTTCGAATTAAACGAAGTCAAGAGAAAATGAGTTCGAATTAATGAAAAATTTTAACGTTATCCTGCAATTGAAAATTTCAGGACTTCATGTTTAGTTCGAATTAAGCGAAGATTCGAATTATCCGATTTTGAATTAACGAGACTCGACTGGATTTAGAAATTCAGATATGTCAAATAATTTATACGATACTTTATGCTAGAGTAAAGTGAATATGTCTTGAATGTAATTTTACTTAAATGAAAATATGATCACTGCAGGTAAGTAAAATTTTAAATTAGCGAAATTAAATATTTCTTATATAAGGTTTCAAAGTATAATTTTTCATTTCAAATTAATATAATGATATTTATTTGTATTTTGAAGTTTAATTATTATGTTTTATTGTAATAAAATATAATATTTTTCAACCGCTATTTAAAACGCATTGTTTTTCAGGGTCAATCCATTTGAAGTGGTCCAGCACTGGTCGCTCGACTATGTTTTAAAAATCTGAAATTTTTTGTACAACAACCCTAACATGATGGAAGTTCAAAATGACCGTTATTTTATTTCTACTATTTTTTGTTTATGCATGGCGGCCATCTTAGTTTCATCGTGTGCAGCGATTTTCTCAGATACTAGGATACACAAAATTGTAAATATCTCGTATTCTATTTTCCTAATTGAAATGGGGTTTGCAGCATTTTGTTCAGAATAAAATAGGCTAAATATACAGTGTAAGAAAAATTTTGAAAAATAAATTTTTACAGGTGAAATTTTAGCACAAAATTTACGATTTTTTCCAAAATCTATCCGTTTGCAAGAGGAAAATTTTCATGCAAGGGAAACTGTCAACCTTACACAATTTATTCTACAAATAAGTCAAAAGTGTGTGTACTCATACACCAAGTCCCAGATCTGGGAGTTAATTTCTCTTTGCGAAAAAAATTCCGAAATTCGTCGAAAAATCGCACTTTTTAGGCTTTGATATCTCTGGTGGGGCAAGAGATAAAAATCTGAAATTTTGGCCTATGATAGTATCGTGTAGTAGCGTTATGTACAAAAAATTTCAAGAAGGAGATTTGACTACAAGCTGATATATGACATGGAAAATATGTGAAAACAATACTACAAACTATTGTAAACCTACTATGTAATTGTTCAAGAAGACTGTCAACCTTGCACAATCTTTTCTACAAATAGGTCAAAAGTGCGTGTACTCATACACCAAGTCCCAGATCTGGGAAATGATTTCTCTTTGCGAAAAAGAATTCCGAAATTCGTCGAAACTTTCAAAAATCGCACTTTTTAGGCTTTGATATCTCTGGTGGAGCACGAGATAAAAATCTGAAATTCTGGCCTTTGATATATTGTGTAGTAGTGTTATGTACAAAAAATTTCAAGAAGGAGATTTGACTACAAGCTGAGATATGACATGGACAATATGTGAAAACAATACTGCCAAACTATTGTAACATACTATGTAATTGTTCATACCTCCAAAATTTTAAATTAATTATTTATGGTACAAAGTTAAATGTTAGTTACAAATATCTTTTTCAAATGCTTCTGTGTGATTTAAACAATTCAGAATGTATGCTAAGCCAATACACTATTTGTCCAGATGAACAAATCTACTAGAAATGCTATTGCAACAATTTTACTCGGAACACATTTCAGGAAAAGTAAATTACAGACAATGAATTGCAACTGATCGAGTTGACATGGCTTCAATTATTAAACTTAGAGAATTTCATTCAAGTTAACAAGGGATGACAAGACTTGGGGGGCTTAAAATAAAATTTTTAGAAAGAACAGCCTGATGGACTGATAACAGTAACTGGTCGAACTCATAACATCTCTCGTAAATATTGTTAAGCTCTTTGTTTAGCATATATAGTATTTTGTAAATTAAATGCTTATTATTTAACAGTTTTCAACAAACGATATTTTCTGGGTAAACAGTGTAATAAAAGAGACTAATTTCATTTCTCCTGATGTACTCGCAATAGCATTTCTTATCATTTCTTTAATCACCGTATCTCAGCTTGTAGTCAAATCTCCTTCTTGAAATTTTTTGTACATAACACTACTACATAATACTATCAAAGTCCGGAATTTCAGATTTTTATCTCGTGCTCCACCAGAGATATCAAAGCCTAAAAAGTGCGATTTTTGAAATTTTCGACGAATTTCGGAATTTTTTTCGGAAAGAAAAATCATTTCCCAGATATGGGACTTGATGTATGAGTACACACACTTCTGACCTATTTGCAGAAAAAATTGTGCAAGGTTGACAGTCTTCTTGAACAATAACATAGTAGGTTTAAAATAGTTTGGTAGTATTGTTTTCACATATTTTCCATGTCATATCTCAGCTTGTAGTCAAATCTCCTTCTTGAAATTTTTTGTACATAACGCTACTACAAAATACTATCACAGGCCAAAATTTCAGATTTTTATCTCGTGCCCCACCAGAGATATCAAAGCCTAAAAAGTGCGATTTTTGAAATTTTTGACGAATTTCGAAATTTGTTTCGCAAAGAGAAATTAACTCCCAGATCTGGGACTTGGTGTATGAGTACACACACTTTTGACTTATTTGTAGAAAAAAATGTGTAAGGTTGACAGTTGCTCTTGCATAAAAATTTTCCTCTTGCAAACGGATAGATTTTGGAAAAAATCGTACATTTTGTGCTAAAATTTCACCTGTAAAAATTTATTTTTCAAAATTTTTCTATCACTGTATATTTAGCCTATTTTATTCTGAACAAAATGCTGCAAACCCCATTTCAATTGGGAAAATAGAAGACGAGATATTTACAATTTTGTGTATCCTAGTATCTGAGAAAATCGCTGCACACTATGAAAAAAAGATGGCCGCCATGCACAAACAAAAAATAGTAAAATTAAAAGAGCGGTCATTTTGAACTTCCGTCATGTTAGGGTTGTTGTACAAAAAATTTCAGATTTTTTAAAAATGGTCGAGCGACCAAAAAAATATTTTCTGGACCACTTGAAATGGATTGACCCTTCAACAAGTTATTATAAATCACGAAATGTAAAATATCGTCGTTATATTACATAGGGAAACGAAATAGAAATGTTTATTTGCATTCTAAACGTATTAAATTCAAGTTTTTATTATTATTTATTTTTGAATTAATTTTGACGAAAAATATATATAAGCATCATTTAGTTGGTATTGTTTTTGCCAAAATAATTCACGAAATATTATATGTACTAATGCTTATTAATGAATGGATGAAACAATAAAAAAAGGGTTTGCTTGTAAATATATACACACTCCCTTATTATAAATATTTTAATTACTTTTGAAATTTAATATTACTTAAACGATATTTCAATGGCATTGATTTTAAATCTGCGTTGTTAACCATAAAACATGAAGTTTAGTAAGGCTAGTTCATGGGTAACAGAAACAGAAAATTGTTGTTGCATTGGAGCATTTACAGTCTGTATATTTATAAATTTAATAAAATCATTTCAAAGACACTTATTTTTAAACAAAATTTATATGCATTTTGAATGCCAAAAGCACATTAATCACAAAATATGACTTATAAAGTTTTTTGTTCATGGATGAATGAAACACAAAAGCTGTTTTGCCTCGTGAATATATACACTCTTAATTTTTATAAATATCTTAATTGATTTGAAAACACATTTGCTTTTAAATAGAATTTTAATAGTATTGTTTTTAAATGTGCAATTTTAATCAATAAAAATACTAATGCTAATTTATGAATGACGGGAATAGAAAAATGTTCTTGCTTTCTGAGTTATAAATAATTTTATTCAAGTTGATGATACTCAATTTTAAACACTTTTTAATTCTCATTGATTTTGTAAGTGTTATTATTAATAACGAAGTGTGAAGCATCTTGAAGGTTATCTACGGATATACATAATATACAAACGGAAATTTTGGGTTTTCTGCTAACTCCTCCAGTTCTACCAAAGTGATTTTGATGCAACTTGCACCATTTAATAGATATTATTCCAAGAAAGGTTTCCGTACATAGTACATCGTTCTTGGAGATAAGTAGAAAAATTAGGACGAAAATATCATTCATTTTGGACATTAGGGTTACCATTTGGCATATTTTTTTTTAATTTGGCGCAGCATATTAAACTATCTTTGTTAAAGAATTGAAATGTTTGTATTAATTAGAAATGGAAAAAAATACAAACATCCCTGAAAAAAAAAATATATTCATGATTTTATTTAAAATACAAATAAAAAATCCTTTAGAAATAATGTAAAATAAAACTATTTAAATATTCTTAAACAATCTTTATACGACTTAAAGAAAATAATCATTCTCAAAGGCGATTTGTTGAATCAATATCTGGTAATTTATCGCTATTTTGTCTATATATTCGCCTCCGGAATAACAACAACAACAACAAAAATACCGAAAATTAAAATTAAACAAAATATAAGTGACGCCATTTTTTAAACAGAATTTTTTTGAGAATGTTAATTACGAGAAGTGCTATATGTATTTTTTTCTTTAATTAATTACATGATTGAATGGGTTTGCGATATTTTTATAATATTAGCGATACAACTTTTTCCCCCTTTTCACAAATTGGGATTTTTTCTTCTTTGTTTTCGGTCGCAAAGATTGATTTTCTAAATGTTTATCAGCTGCGCAACTACATATTGTGCTGTTGTTAATTAAATAATTTAAACGGCTGTATTAGCTGGGTAAAAATTATGAATCGAGATAAAAATTGTTAGAAATTTTATATAAAGTACCATTTGGCACATTTTTTTATGATTAGCGACAATCGAGTGATATAAAGTAAACATAAAGAGCTTTTAAACTGCAGCATGGATAATATCATTTATAGCCGTAACACAGGTAATATAGAATAAAGCAACTAGTAAATAGTTTGAAACGGCAGAGTTTTCATATACGCATCACATTGGCGCGATTTATTTCTGATGCCAATGTCATAAATGCATCTGGTACTTAAATGGAGCCAAAGTGTTATTGTTTTACTTTATATGGTAACCCGATGTTAATGTTTAATTATTTTAAAATTGCTTATTTTCTTTTATTTTCTTTTTTGAAATTATACAAATTGTTATTTTCATAGTTATTAATTAAACGTTATTTTATTTATTGTTATTATTCAATTTTAAAAATATATTTGTAACTGGTATTAGAAAACGTGTTTTTCGTCAAATGGGCGTCCGAAAAACATTCGCCATTTTTGCGCGTATATGACATTTGTGTCCTTAAACTTAGCACTGAGACGGTAAAATATCTTTTGTCTAAGTAATTTAAAAATTAAGATGAGGACAATTATATAATCGGAATACATATTCAATTAGTTCAATTTACTGAGATTTCTTTGGTGCAAATTAAATACAGTTGTTGTAACCGTAATCGTAAATAACAACGTTCCTGCATTGAAACCTCTTTAAATTTACGCCATTGTGAAGCAATAACGGCATTTATTCAGCAGAGATAACAAAAATATAACATACTGTTTCATTAATTTTAATGTTCAATATTGCCATGATATGAAATATATCTACTTCTACTTTACACATAAAATGAAAATCGGTATTTCGCTCCGGTGGTTGATAACCTGAATCCTGCTAAAAACATTTTCATGGATTTTTTTCTTTTAAGCATTTAGCATGTTTTACATCGTTATATGTGCTTATTTAATCAATTCATGGGTTAAAGTTCGATAATCAGGGAGCTCATTTGTGGAATATTATTCACTTTAAAAAAGTCTACTATATGTATTTTCATGAAAATTGCATTGTAAATCAGATAATCTTTTAGGGATGGTTTTATTATAATACAAATTGCTCTACAATGCTCAGTTATTGAATTAGTCAGGTTTTTTTTTTTTTTTTTTTTTTTTTTTTTAGCAAAATTTCTGTGATTAAGTAAACACGATTATGAAAGGTAAGTCTTAATAAAAACTACTAATAGACGGATTTTGATGAGACATTGTTAGATAAATTTTCAAAGGTAGTTTTTGTAAATTGCATTGGGTTATGTCGTTTACCAACAAAAACTTCTTAAAAAATCAATGATTAGTCTGGAAAAGTGGACCAGCGTAGCGGGCGACGCCTGCTAGTTCATTACAAAGGAAACAGGAAAGTTTTCTTATATTGTGAGTATGATGCATGGTCTATGTACATGAATGAGCAGTGTATGTTCTTGATTAGGCAAATCTCAAAGTGGCTAGAAATACTTGGAGATAACGTGAAGCAGTACTCTACAACTATAGGTTGGAGGCAAAGAAGTACACTCGAAATGATGAACAGTATTTTTTATGGCGTTTCCAAATTTATTTCTTTACTCCGCAGTACGATAAACTTAAGGCCCCTGTCCTCGCTCAAGGAAACGCTCGCGAGCTAATGCTATTCCTATGGGGAAGAATTTTTCTAATAACTCTTTCGCATTTTGACATTTTTGAATATTTTTTTTTTGAATTGGATAACTGAGGTGCATGCGGACAGCGCACCTTGTTTTACTTTTCGATTTTGGTTGCAAATATTTTTAAAGCGCTTTCAGTTTCGAAACCGGTTTTGAAAGTAAAACTAACTTTGTAAAAAATATATGTAACCAAAGTTTAAGGTGTGCTGCCGGCATGCATTTCAGCTATCCAATGGAAATATATATATATATATATATATATATATTCAAAAAAATCAAAATGCGAATGAGTTATTAGAAAAATTCTTCCCCATAGGAATAGCATCAGCTCGCGAGTGTTTCCTCGAGCGAAAAATGGGGCCTTAATGTACAGTCGTGAAAATATACATATATATATATGTATAACCCTGGATTAACTCCTCAATAAACTATCATTGAAATAAATTATCTTACCGAACACTATGAAATAAAGCCAACTTTTAATGTTGTGTATGAAATTTGCGTAGGGAGTCACCTACATATTGAAATAAACTCCAAATTTTTTATAAAAGCATTACACAATTTTAACGAGATACTTCAAATATACGGTTCAAACTATGTCTAGACACGAAAATCCAAGTCATTTGAATGATATATTTTTTAATAAAATACTTTCAAAATTTAGTTCTTCTAATATTAACCCTTCACTGGACCGTGTGCCACATTTGACACACACCAAAAATATTATAATTATCAGTATGTGTTATGAATTTAGATAAGAGTATCACTGTAACAGATCAAGAAAATTAAAATAGCAAATAAAGCCTTTGTGCAAAAATGTTTAAAGATAGAAAACCAACGATTACAAATTCACAAATAAATATGAAAAGGTAGCAAACAGCTGTTTCGAATTTACTATCGAGAATTTTCATCAGTGCAAAACTCAGCGAGCTAGAGAGACAGAGAGACGGAGGCTTATATACCTACTATACGGGAACGATCCCGCCTAAAGAAAGGCAACCAATGAGGAGAAATCAGCCTGAACAACTGGATGGACAAGTAGCGACATCTACCGGAGATCAAACAAAACAAAAACTAAAAAGCGAAAGAAAAAATGTTTTAAATTAAAGATTTGCAAATGCTTTTAAAATAAGGAGTACTTGATAAGTCATTGACTAAGGAGTGAGAATTTTTAATGATGTGGTAAGCTTCCCAAAAATTAAGATCAAGAATGGAAGGACACTTACGGATGATGGTGGCTGAAGAAAAGTTAAACTTACGTTGTGAAGACCAACAATGTCGAGCAATAGAAGAGCGTTTAAGCTCTTGATTTTTGACATACCTTTTATGTTCCGCTTAACGTGCTCTAAGGTTTCGTTACCGTGATTACCGTGCAACAGTTTAAATTTCTTTCTGAGATTGCTCACAAATCGGCATTTAGAATGTTTTTAGAACGCTTTTTGCGAGTTTTTATCCTTTTAATTTTTTTTAAGAAATAATACTCCATATCATGTACACCTAATAAGTAACAACTAAGTTACATTTCATGAGTCTACCCCGTTCAATAATACAAAACTCGTGATTTGAAAACATTTATTGCTCCTACACCGATTTTGGAGTAGTGGTAATCGACTTAAAATGTAATTTATCTTGCAGGAAATGCTTTCATTATCATTTAACACTATTATTTTTTAAATAGGTTCAGTATTCCTTGAGATTGCAAAAAATTGCAATTTCCATTTTTTTCTTTGTCTATAGAATGCTTTTTATGCATTTCATTGCCCCCCCACCCCCTCCCCTTTTGTTTTTTCAGGATATAGTCTTAGAGATAATTTCTGTCATATAAATAACTACTATGCCAAATTTCGTGTTTTCAGGTCTTGCCGTAACAAAAAAAAAAAAAAAAAAAAAAAAAAAAAAAAAAAAAAAAAAATACTCAGAACTTTTTTGCAATCCCATGGTGGTAATGAATGGAACGTAAAATAGAGCCAATATATGAGCAATGACTGTCACCATCATTTTGACATTTTTTTTTAATTGGGTTTAGTACTTCCTGAAATTGCGAAGAAGCAGTCATTCAGAACGTTTTTTTAGAATGCCTACATACACATTTTAACCCCTTTGAAATTTCATATCTTTTTAGAAAATTGTCTTAAAAATCATCTATGTATTTTAAGTAATTAACATACCAATTTTTATGCTTCTTAGCCCTCCAGTAACACAAAACCCGCATTTTTAGAACTTTTTGCATCTGCAACCTCCTTTAAGGTTGTGATAACGACAGAAGATAAAGTCTATGTTGGATCAAGGATTTTCACTATGATTTTGTGATCATTATTTTTTTTTATCGGTTAGTTACTTTCTGAATTACTTAAAAAACTTAATTTAGAATGTTTTTAGAACGTGTTTCATGCATTTTCACCCATTTTAAGTTTCGTATTTTTTAAAAAATAATCTTAGAGACCTTTTTACCTTTAATTAATTAACGTCTCAAATTTCATGTTTCTAGGCTTTCAGTAATTTCAAAAACTTTTTACTCCCGCACACTTTTGTGTTACTGGCATCGACATAAGATACAGCCCATTTTTGATTCGGTGCGAACACCATCATTTTGGTACCATTGCTTTTAATATATTTTCGGTAGTTCCGACGTTTCCCCCTACAAATAAAGAAACTTCACGTCTTAGTAATATAGGTATAGATTTATGTTTTAAAGTTCAAACAGGAACAGTGACATCATTCCAAAATACTACCAAACTGTAAAATATTTCGGTAATGTTACTTCCATAAAATTGGTGGCAGCTTTCCTGTCGTCAATTTTATGGAGTGATTTTTTTTTCACTTATATAATGGTGTAATTTAAACGTATGTTAGTGGTGTAACATTACATGTTAGTGTAAGGTTACAGCGGTTATATCGGTTAAACCGGTTACGTCAATTATGCCATCATAAAATTGGTGAAAACTTGGCTGCCACCAATTTTATGGAGTAACGTTACTCAGATGTTTTACAGAGTAGATCCTACCAGGAATTTCTTTTTGAAATTTGATTGCAGTGTTTTTTACATGTAGCATGTTCTTTATAGTCAATTCTTAAAAACTTAATATGTAAAAATTTTAGAAATTCCAAAAGACAATTAGATCTAGAGCATATGTGTAACTCTTTCTTTTCTGTCTCCCTATTTAGCACATTTTAACTCAGTTGACATCACTTCGATTAGTCTTTTCGGTTTGTTTGAGCATATTACCGTAGTTTTTTTTTCATATATTTTATTAAGACCTAAACGAAAAAAAAAAATACATTTAAAATCCATTTTAGGGAACATAAACTCTCACGATATGTAAATCATATCAAGTCAATGTGTCAAGATTTAGTGAATATCAATACTAAATTCCATTAACTTCAAAGCATCAGAACCCCTTTTTTTCACTGCAATGCTAAATGAATAATTATTTTTACTTGCAAAAATAAAAATGTAATTGATTTAATCATGGTATAACAACGAAATTTTTCGCAAACTTTTAATTTTCTTCGCAGCACGTTTAAAAACTCCCGGCGTTAAACGCAATAATACAAAAATAATAAAAAATCGTAAATATTAACATAATTTTCGGAAATAATTATAGCTAAATACATATATTTTATTTTGAACCTTACTTCAGTTACAAAAAATTATACAGCTAGAAGAAAGCACCGATACTTTAGAATCTTTCCCTAACTCTGAAAGAGAGGAAGTCATTAAGATTGTCAATATATGTCAGAAACTCCAAGTCTGACTACCACTGATGTAAATTTTCACAAGTAAAAATTATTATCGATTTTTTTCCATAGTCGCGTCTTAAATTCAATATAATGAGGACTTAAATAAGAGGAAATATTTTATTAATGTTTACTGGTAAAAGATTGAACCTTCTGTAATCAGATTCAGCAAAATTGGCTGCATATGTATTTTATCTATTCTAAAGATATATATATATATATACATAATTTGAAACGCATTCAAAAACTTATCACGTACCATTTTTATCGTAAATATTTTTGCAAAAGTTTAATGAACAACACAATTTTTTATTAATTAACAAAAATTAATAGAGATTGTTTAGTTCATTTTTAGTATAATGAAAGGTTTCAATTTTCTTATTGTTTACTATGCAAATAACATTAATGGTGCTATGATGTTCAAACATGAATCTCTCGTAGGTTTTAAAATGAATATTATACTTATAAGTAAAATATTTATATTTTACTCATAAGAACATTTCATAGTTTGTGAGCTGTTTAATAGTCCTAAATATCTCATGTAAATATATTGTTTTATCATAACGCAATTAAAAAAAAAATTCCCTATTCCTTACATTCCAAATAGCTGTACTTCCAAAAATGACTTTAATGCACTATAGATAAATGCGTTTGCACATGTGTGTAATGCATATGAATAAGAATTAATTTTTCTATTTTAAGTTTATTCTCTTAAAAATTCATTAAATTGCAGATCTGACAAAATATGTAATTGTAATTTAGTTTAACCAATTTATATTTTTAAGTTGGAAAATTTCTATTTTTTTTTCTTTAGCGAATTAGTCCCGTATTATGTTAAAATTTTCATAATCGTCATTAACTAGCTTTCTTAAGAGTAAAAAAAAATCTGTTTAACGAACATTTAAAAGCAAATTTCAAATATTAATTATAAAACTATTTTTATGTTTTAAAATAATAGAACTTCAATTAAATGTAAATTAAATTCGTTCATTATTTAACGAATGAAGATTTTATGAAGATACATTTAGGAAACTTTAAAGAAATAACCATAACATAAACAAATTATTAATAATTATGCTGTTTTATACATGAATAGTTTTTGGTATACTTAATCATTTCGGCACTTCAAATGGATTTTTTTTTATTAAAAATATATTATGATATATGTTTCTCATATATCCATAATTTTACATGGTATGAGATTGTATAGTATAGTATGTTTTTACAATTGCATGAACGACTATAAACACTATTTTTATTTCCTCATTACATTAACGTTAAGAGTCACAATTTTTCATACATCAAATTCGAATATTTAAATGTGTGTTTTTCTATAATTGCTATCCCTTTCATATTAATACCATTATTTACTTACTTGCGATTTGTGCAAATTATATCATAAATGATGATTAAAATATTCGGTTTAAAGCACGTTTTACATTTTACTTAGCTCTAGGACATTAAGAAAAATTTTCTTTCATATATAACAAAAAAAAAAAAAAAAAAAAAAAAAAAAAAAAGAGAGAGAGAGAGGGACATACTATTTAAACATGAAATTTCAATCCTTTAAGGCAGAAATAAATATCATTATTTAGGAGTATATGTATATGAGTAAAAAATGTTGATTCTTAGAAAAAAAAATATCATTTTCTTGCATGCAAGATTTTTTTTTCTACAAGTTCATTTAAATTTTGAAATATTACACATTGATTACTTATTTCTCATGAAATAAATATGTTTTTACATAAGATGCTTCTTTTTTTAACTTAATAAATAAAATGAAATTTACTAATAAGCAGTATATTTTTCTAGATAGCGCAGTCAATTTAAATATTAAAGAGATCGTATTTTGTAACTAAAATAAAAAAGTCATTTGAAGAACTGGAGTTTATAAAAGTAAAATTGTTAAAATACATTATATATATATATATATATATATACGTTTCTTACTAAAAAGATAGCTATGGGGGAAAAACATTTTTTTCTTTTTTTTACGTATGCAAGATGTAATTACGAAAGTTGATCTACAGAATAAACATAGGATTTAGTATAAACTTTTACACTTTTACTGTATTTATTGGTTAAATATTCATGTAACAAGTTCTGTTACATGATTTTTTTTCCTGTTACCGTTACAAATAGGTCTTCGAATCTCAGTACCCTTCGAATCTCAGTATATTGTCAAAAGTTTGATAACTTTACAGTTATATTTATTTAATTTTACAGTATGATTATAAAATAAAAAAATCATTTGGTGTATTAGGATCTAATTTGGGTTACCTCTCATTCAAATTTCCAAATCGCTACGAGCTGCTAACTTACCTAGCTAACTTGTATTAACAGTCGCAGACGCATACACACAAATTCTAACTAACAATAACTATATAAGCGTCCTGGGTTAAGAGCACAGCTTCAATGTTCTGCGATTTTCACTGCTTAATTTTGATTTTTTTTTTCATACAAATACAGGATTTGATATAGCAATATATCAACTATATATGAAAGAAAGAGTATTTTAGGATGTACGTATTTATGAAATGTAGTGATGTGATTTCTTGTCATGTTATTTGGTGTTATTACCCACATATGGAAATAAAAACGCCATGCAAGCAAAACTATAAAATACGATAGAATAATGGCATTTAATTGTTCAATTCTAAAGATTCTAATTCAACAGCTTCAGAAATTGAGTGTAATTGTAATTCTAGAACTGAAAAGAATCAATCGAAGTAATAACACCAATAGATAGCGTAATTATACCGGTATACTTACTGCGCAATATATTTTAAAATACAATCGACATCACGAAAGCATCCAAAATATTCTACAACATTTGGAAGTACATGGATTACACTACAAATTTATGAAATTATTAAAATATTACCTTATGAATATATGGTTTTCATATGAACAGATTCTAAATACCTCGTATATTTAGATTATTCATTCACTCTTAGGGGATTTTCTATCAGTAAGGATTAAAAATGGAACAAAAAATCTTTTGTGTTGTTTGTGTTTCAGGTGGCACAAAGCGATTTTACGCATAAACCCGATGTTCCTATCCGGATTCCTTCATAATTAGATGGAATACTAGCACTTCGGTTAGTATTCACCAAGGCGTACCCCAGGAGACTATAAATGGTTACTACTTGGTCATCCCGTCGACCAAAAAATATCGTTAAACTATAAGATTAAATGCAAATATGTATGACCGTGAATGTCACATTCAATGACATTAAATACGATACATTTGTTTAAATCGTAATTAGGTGATTTTTATTTGGACTTTTATTCTTATTCTACTAAATATTTATTTTTTCGTTATTTAAAATAAAAATTATATCAATATGTATAATTTGTCTATTTGTTTGGCGATTTGTATAATTTGGCGAAAGTGGTTGAAGGGATAGCCAAGAAGTAACTATAAAGTTTTAAAAGCAATCAAGCAAAATTTTGAAAGATAGGAGAAATACACTTTATTATATCCAAAAGTATTTATTCATACTTCTTGTCATTAATAAACCTGAAAAAAGGAATTATTCATTAAGAATGTTGTAACATTAATTTTCAACATTTAAATATGAGTTAAATAACATTTAATGGCAAATAATTCATTAGGTTTTTACAAAGATGTAATCAGTTATGAACAAAGAAATTAAATAATAATAATAATAATAATAATAAGACAATTCTTAAACTGCTTCGATTTTTATTTTTTTATTAAAAGAAAATAAATGTTTTTTCAACTATATTTCTCACAATTTAAATAATTTATAAAAGTTTTGTAAAATATGAAGGCCTTTTTTTCAAATTAATTAATCACTTTCCTAAAGGTATAATAAATTGCAGAATCCTTTATTAATTACATCTCGTCTATAAAAGAATTCCGTTTTTGTTCAGGCTTTCTAGTGTTATTTAATTTCTAAAAATACAAATAAAATTCATTAAGGAATTATTTTCAATTAAAAAAACAAAATCTTTGGAATTTATTTTTTAAAATTTACAATTAGTCCTTCGTATTCTAAAAGTAAAATGAAGAAAATTTCAA
Source organism: Maratus speculifer (assembly GCA_964019185.1). NCBI lineage: Eukaryota > Metazoa > Arthropoda > Arachnida > Araneae > Salticidae > Maratus > Maratus speculifer. The sequence goes on from OZ025297.1 coordinate 256,078,890, forward strand.
TAAATATATCTTTTCCTGAAAAGCATTATTTATTTTTCATCTGTGGCTAAGAGGTGGTTGTTAACAATAGGGGTTGTATCCATATATTCATTGATTAGTGTCATTATAGAATAAACAATATGGGACGTGCTGCTACATTTGGATACCCCCCCTTTTTTTTTCTTTTTTTATATATATAATGTGTAGAACGGATTTTGTGCTTTTTCTATAGACAAACACTTTTAGAATTTTGAAGCTATGATTTTCAGACTTTCACAAAAGTTTCTCTATACATTTAGCTAACATTATATGCAAATAAAATTTTGATATCGTGGAAGCATGCACAGAGAAAAATTGTTTAGTAAACCTACTCATTTTTCATACAATTTTTATTATTCTTTAATTCTGATAACATGGTATTGTGTGAAATATTATTTTTCATATTTTCAGAAAAGAACATTATTTTAAATTATTATTTTACTCTGCAAATTATAAGCAAAAATCTTGAAAAAATTTGGAATTGTTTTTATAAAAATCTTATTTTTTCTACGAGAATACTTGTCATCGACATACAAATGAATACAGTTTATTACAATAAGAAACTTAATCATAATCTAAAGTTTGAATGTTTTTGTTACATTGGATTTGACAGGGTTATCCAAAAGATATTCATCCTTTTTTAACTTGTTGAAATTATCTTTTGGAGTTTCGGGAAAAATATTCATGGAAATTTATGACTTTTTCTATTATATTTACACATTTAGATTTTCAAGATAATTCCTCATGTATTTTTTGAGATATTTAACAAAATATCTAAAATCGCAAGTGAACGGTCATCTTTGGCCATATAGTGTATATATGAAAACCATTAATTGTAAGACAATATATAAACTTTTAAATTTAATATAAAATTACCACAGTTAAACATAATAAATAAATGAATAAATTGAATACAATAGAAATTTGTAGAACTAAAGTAGAATCTTCAGGCACACATATTTTTGGGACTACAAACAAAGTATGTGGTTTCAAATTTGTATTAGCCAAGATAAAGCAAAAATATACCAATTCTAGGCTACCAACAAGTATAAAACCTAATTAAAATGGAGAAAACATTCAAAATAAATCATAATAACAATATTAAAATGAATAAAAAAGGATAAAACACACCCAATACTAAAGTTACCCCCAAAATGATGTAGCAAAAATTATACTGTTATAATTATAAATTAATTAAATGCATTATATATATATAAGTAGTAGGAAAAGGACAGTACGGGGACAGCAGGCGGCACTGCGGCACCGTGCCGCCTGCTGTGCCGCCTGCGGTGCCTCCGGCTGTCCCGCCTCACCCAGTGCCACCGCCACCACCATCCCCTCCTGTGGTGCCCCCTGCACCCACCATGCATCCCCCTCCACAAACGCCCCCCTGGTGGAAAAAAGGAATATTCTATTATAACAGGATAGGTGAACAACCTTCCCTAATTAAAAATATTATCAATCACATCTCAACATTGAATCATACTATAAGATGAAGATTAAATTTGTATTTGAATTTTAAACAACCGTAATTTTAATGAGTATTATTAATTAAGCGAAACAATTAAAATTTCAGTTTTTAACCATTTTATTTAGATTTCTTCAACTACAAGATGAGATTATCAATTTAACTCAAGAAAGTTAAACATATATTTGAATTTTGCTTCATAGACATCTTAATGAGTAGTATTAATTAAGTAAAAACAATAGAAAATATCCAGTTTTATAGAAAAAGACTGATTTCTTACGATTTTTATCAACTATATGATCAATGTAACGACTTAAAAGTTGAAAGTTAAACATGTATCCTAGTTTTTCAACAGCTATAGCCTTAATGAGTATCGTTAATTAAGTAAAAACAATAGAAAATATCCAGTTTTATAGAAAAAGACTGATTTCTTACGATTTTCATCAACTATATGATCAATGTAACGACTTAAAAGTTGAAAGTTAAACATGTATCCTAGTTTTTCAACAGCTATAGCCTTAATGAGTATCGTTAATTAAGTAAAAAAACAATGGAAAATATCAAGTTTTATGGAAAAAGACTGCTCTCTTACGATTTTTATCAACTTAAGAGAGAAAACTTAAACATACATTTCAGTTTTTCAACAGCTATAACCTTAATGAGCATTCATAATTAAGTAAAAAACAATGGAAAATATCGATTTTTATAGAAAAAGGCTGATTTCTTACGATTTTTATCAACTGCAACATCAGTGTATCGACTTACAAGTTGAAAGTTAAACATGCATTCTAGTTTTTCAACAGCTATAATCTTAATGAGTATCGTTAATTAAGTAAAAAACAATGGAAAATATCAAGTTTTATAGAAAAAGACTGATTTCTTACGATTTTTTTCAACTCAAACTTCAGACTATCAATTTGGTAGAAAGAAATTTAAGCATGCATTCGAGTTTTGGACAACCATTTCCTTCATGAACATTATTAATTAAGCAAAACAACAGAAAATATTAAATTTTTAACTGATTTCTTCATATTTATTTATTTTTTTTTATATATATATATAAAATCAGAATACACAACTTAAAATAGAAATTTAAACATATTTTTTAATTTTTGAACAGTCGTTACCTCAAAGAATTTCAATAATTAAACAATTAACAAAGGAAACTAATGATTTTTTAACGAAAAAAGACGAATTAAACGAATTTGGTTAACTTTTACTCTAAATGGAAATTTCATCATACTTTTATATACTAACTAAGTAGAATTTTAATGCATAAACGAACACATTTCAGTAAATATTCAACGCACACGCAAATATGAAAACAACACCTGCTTCTTGTGACGTCATATTGAAACCAAAAGTTATTCCTCCGAAGTCCCTCACCATACCTTTTCACCCCCATCTCCCCCAATTTTTTACCTTAGGTAGGGAAATGGACAATGCAATGACCTCTCATTCTTGTATATTTAGAAGTCTGGGAGAAAAAAAGAGAAATTTTATACACTCCAATTTCATAACAGTTACCGCAATATCCCAAAATTTGAATTTTGGAAGACATAATCAGTATAATTAATTAAACAAAATAATAAAAATATTATTTTTTAAGATGAAAAGGTGAATTTAAGCGAATTTGATTAGTTTTACAATAGTCTTTTGAACAACAACTTGGAAATATAGATTTCTAACAGAAGAATTAAACGTATATTTTAATTTTAACAACAAAAACTTAACAAGTATCATTAATTCAACAAAAATAAATATCAATTTTAAAGAAAAGACGAATTTGAATAATTTTACACTAGTATTTTCAAAAGCAACATAGAAATATCAATACTTATTCACATATTTCACTTATTCACTGTATTCAGTACTATATTTAATAAATATGGATGCAATTTAAGAATTTTCTAATCTATAATTAAATATTAGCTGTATATTTAATGTTACCCATGTTTTCAACATTAGTTCATAATCGTGAATTTTGTATTTTAAATACCATGTATTCAGGTTCAGATTATTTTCACTTGAAATCATACAGAATTTTTTAACAGAGTTTGTTTTTGAAATCATTGAAGCAACTGTATTTAATATTTTTAACACCAATTTTCTAAAATTTTCTAACATTTTCCGATTATACATTCTTCAGAAGTACATTTCTAAATGTTACAATCACTTTACATATCGAAAAGATATCATTGAAGCAACTGTATTTAATATTTTTAATACCAATTTTCTAAGATTTTTTAACATTTTCCGATTATACATTCCTCAAAAGTTATTATTACGTATTCTAAACAATAGAAAATATTAATTTTAAGAATAAAAAGACGAATTTAAACAAATTTTATTAGTTTTACACTATTTTTTCTCACCTCCAACACGGATATATCAATTTTAACAGAAGAATTAAACGTATATTTTAGTTTTTAACAACAAAAATGTAATAAGTATCATTAATTAAACAAAAATAAATATCAATTTTCAAGAAAAGACAATTTTTTACACAAATTTTCAACTTTGAAATACATTTGCTTACATATATTGTTACAGTATATTACTAAACTTAAACTTTTTAAAAAGTTTGAATGTCTTTACAAAGGTTCATACTTATATTTTTCACGTCTTGACTGCATTCGAAATCTTACAATAAAAGTATACTTTTATTATTATTATTATTATTATTCTAGAAAACCTAAAAAATCGTTTCTTGCTGCTTTAGACACTTGACATATTAAAACTACTCTACCCATATAATTAATCAAATTAGGACATGATTCATCTTACACTTCAAAATTTCTGAATTTTTAAAATACTTATTTTCATCAAACTTTATTCTTGATCCTATATATTTTAATAGCACAGAATTTTAACATATGTTTTTATCTACTTATCAAAAAATTATTAAAACACCCAACAACATTTTCCAAATATGAATATTATCTTTACAATTTAATAATGCAAAACATACACGAATACAAAGTTTAATTTTTACAAACATTTCATATTTCAAATCAAACTATTCGAAATTTTCACAACATAAGAGCAAACATTAGACGAACTTTTTAACATTAATATTGCTTACATCTTTTCATCATAACTTTTAACTATGATAATTATCCATTTTTAGGTTGATTGTCGAAAAACTGTAACTGAAATTACATAAACTTAATGTAAAAAACCATGTTCTCACACAATTTCTTGAAATTCAACAAAGAATTGACTATTACTCCAATACTTATCTACTTCAATCTCGACTCTCGATAGTATATAGATATTGCATCATTACATACTTACAACTCTTTTCAAACGTTTATCAGAAAATCAAGTCAATCAAAGTCTAGTAGTTATTACATACCTGTTCCTCAGAAATATTACTATCATATGAAACAGTAAAGAAAATTAATAGATATTTAATATTTAATAACTTCATACGTGAAATTACTGCTGAATAAGAATACTAATAATCAAAAAAATCAACTGTTGGACAAAAAATAGTACAGATTACCGAAAATTCAAATCATTTTTTCTACAAAAATTACAAAAATTAACAAATGAATGACAAGTTAGAGAAATAACTAAAAAAAAAAAAAAAAATGAACATATTTACAAATTTATTAAAATCACACCTTTTTCTGGATTACAAACCACAATTTCTTGAAAAATTTAACACCGAATTTGTAAGATTTTAATCCTAGTATTACATACACTCAATAAATATTCAAAATTTAAAAAAAATAATTTTTTAGTCTCATTAATAAGCAGAAATTCTATATTAAAAGAATATTTTCATAGTAGTACTTATAAAAATGAGAGTTTACAAACTGATTTTCATAATTTTATCACATTTAAACTTAATATTTTACATAAAACATTATTTAATCAAATTTTATGCTTTCTAATTCAGTAAAATTCAATACTTTTTTAGTTTTTAAACCAATACCACAATATTTATTTACATCAAACTTGATTCTTCACCTTTTATATTTCCACATTACACACGTGAGATAAATACTAACTTGGATCAGGAGTTGAAGTCAATTGATTCCATTCGATTTTCATCATGTACGCATTGCTCCTACACGAAATTTCTTACTGCTATAATCATCTAATGTATTAAAACTAATCTACTCATATTTTTAATCAATTCATCAGATGTTTCATCTCGCACTTCTGAATTATCGTGCATCAAGTTGCTTAAAATATAAATACTATCTTTATAGTTTTAATGATATATAGTATACATGGTTTATCTTGAGTTAGCACTTCCATAGTATTAATCAAATTATATGTTTCATCTTGCACTTGATCTTAATGTTTTCATCTTGCATCTGAATTATCGTCCATCGAGTTTTTTAAATAATAATATATTTATAGTTTTTGATTATACATAGCATGTACAAATACAATCTTTAATTTTAACATTTCATATTTCAAATAACCTATTTCCGAAACCAAGCTATGTGAATTTTACCACAATGCTTATTATCATAGAATAATTTGTGTTTCACACTTTTCTAAAAATTATCAGATATGTACCCCTCAGAGAAATTACTATCATATGAATAAATGAAGAAAATTTAATTTATATTAAATGTACACGAAATTGATTGCAATATACATGTATTTAATAAAAATAAATAGGCGATTATTTATACATTAAACCTTTACTAAATATATATTTCTTTCATTATACAGATGTTTCAACAAGATGAACCAAAACAGCAGCAAACTTCAGAAATTAATGATCCAAATGATTCATCCCTAGCACATGTAGCGTTAACGAATAACACATATGTGAGTACTTATATGAGAAATACTAGAATTCGTATATGAAACGTAATTAGAGTAAATACAAAATGATTTGTCTTACTACCTACACTTTAACAAGTGCTTTTTACCTATATTATTGAAGAGAATCCTAACTGTGTCCATTTATTTCTACTACAGATGTGCTCTGTTTGCTACAAACACTTCTTAAGTAAATAGAATTTAACAGAACATACAAAAATCTATACAGATGGAAAACCTTACACTTGGAAAGATTACCATAAATGCTGTTTTCAAGGAGACGTGAATAAAAAATGCACACATCATCATATAAAGCATCGTCAGATATATGTAAACTTAGCGAAGATATTCAAAAATTAGTCAGACTTTTGTAGAATTTAGAAATAAAGGAAGATATTTAGGCTATTTATCCATCATATTTTCACAACACTTACCACAATATCTCAAACTTAAAATTTGGAAGACATACACACTGCTGAAAAGTAATTTTGTTATTCTTCTAACCGATATGAATGTATAGATATTATTTTGCAGTGTATTCTTTGAATGCTCACATTAAATATTCTTTTATATGCATATATCGTTGTGTTTATTTTTCTAATACCTATTACATTAATGAAATACATAACATTTTAAGTGAAATAACACTCTCACAACTTAAAAAATGCATAAGAACATACAAAAAATAAGCAGATGTATGAAAAAATATACAAGTTTACAAAATAATTTCATTGTTTTCTAGAAATATTAACAAAAAATATTTACAATATGAAAAAATTGCAAAAGTGAAAAGAAAAAACACAAATGTAAAAACAAAAACCACAAAGTGAAAAACTCATAACAAAGTTTTTGAAAAAAAATATTTATAACAAAATTTTTTTTTACAAAAACCAAAACTTCCAAAAATATTTTTTTCAAAATTTTTTTTTTTCAAAAACATTTTTTACAAAAAATTTTTTTTTGAAAATAAGTTTTTACAAAAGTAAAAAATAAAAAATCACAACGTTAAAAATATGAAAAATTTTAGTTAAAAAAAGTGTAAAAAAAATTGCAAAAAAAGTTGCAAAAATTTCAAAAAAAGTTACGAAAAAAGTATCAAAATTTTTGTTCTTTTTAATACAGTATGCAATGGTAAACCATTGTATTTGCTATTAAAAAGAACAAAAATTTTGATACTTTTTTCGTAACTTTTTTTGAAATTTTTGCAACTTTTTTTGCAATTTTTTTTACACTTTTTTTAACTAAAATTTTTCATATTTTTAACGTTGTGATTTTTTATTTTTTACTTTTGTAAAAACTTATTTTCAAAAAAAAATTTTTTGTAAAAAATGTTTTTGAAAAAAAAAATTTTTGAAAAAAATATTTTTGGAAGTTTTGGTTTTTGTAAAAAAAAATTTTGTTATAAATATTTTTTTTCAAAAACTTTGTTATGAGTTTTTCACTTTGTGGTTTTTGTTGTTTTTACATTTGTGTTTTTTCTTTTCACTTTTGCAATTTTTTCATATTGTAAATATTTTTTGTTAATATTTCTAGAAAACAATGAAATTATTTTGTAAACTTGTATATTTTTTCATACATCTGCTTATTTTTTGTATGTTCTTATGCATTTTTTAAGTTGTGAGAGTGTTATTTCACTTAAAATGTTATGTATTTCATTAATGTAATAGGTATTAGAAAAATAAACACAACGATATATGCATATAAAAGAATATTTAATGTGAGCATTCAAAGAATACACTGCAAAATAATATCTATACATTCATATCGGTTAGAAGAATAACAAAATTACTTTTCAGCAGTGTGTATGTCTTCCAAATTTTAAGTTTGAGATATTGTGGTAAGTGTTGTGAAAATATGATGGATAAATAGCCTAAATATCTTCCTTTATTTCTAAATTCTACAAAAGTCTGACTAATTTTTGAATATCTTCGCTAAGTTTACATATATCTGACGATGCTTTATATGATGATGTGTGCATTTTTTATTCACGTCTCCTTGAAAACAGCATTTATGGTAATCTTTCCAAGTGTAAGGTTTTCCATCTGTATAGATTTTTGTATGTTCTGTTAAATTCTATTTACTTAAGAAGTGTTTGTAGCAAACAGAGCACATCTGTAGTAGAAATAAATGGACACAGTTAGGATTCTCTTCAATAATATAGGTAAAAAGCACTTGTTAAAGTGTAGGTAGTAAGACAAATCATTTTGTATTTACTCTAATTACGTTTCATATACGAATTCTAGTATTTCTCATATAAGTACTCACATATGTGTTATTCGTTAACGCTACATGTGCTAGGGATGAATCATTTGGATCATTAATTTCTGAAGTTTGCTGCTGTTTTGGTTCATCTTGTTGAAACATCTGTATAATGAAAGAAATATATATTTAGTAAAGGTTTAATGTATAAATAATCGCCTATTTATTTTTATTAAATACATGTATATTGCAATCAATTTCGTGTACATTTAATATAAATTAAATTTTCTTCATTTATTCATATGATAGTAATTTCTCTGAGGGGTACATATCTGATAATTTTTAGAAAAGTGTGAAACACAAATTATTCTATGATAATAAGCATTGTGGTAAAATTCACATAGCTTGGTTTCGGAAATAGGTTATTTGAAATATGAAATGTTAAAATTAAAGATTGTATTTGTACATGCTATGTATAATCAAAAACTATAAATATATTATTATTTAAAAAACTCGATGGACGATAATTCAGATGCAAGATGAAAACATTAAGATCAAGTGCAAGATGAAACATATAATTTGATTAATACTATGGAAGTGCTAACTCAAGATAAACCATGTATACTATATATCATTAAAACTATAAAGATAGTATTTATATTTTAAGCAACTTGATGCACGATAATTCAGAAGTGCGAGATGAAACATCTGATGAATTGATTAAAAATATGAGTAGATTAGTTTTAATACATTAGATGATTATAGCAGTAAGAAATTTCGTGTAGGAGCAATGCGTACATGATGAAAATCGAATGGAATCAATTGACTTCAACTCCTGATCCAAGTTAGTATTTATCTCACGTGTGTAATGTGGAAATATAAAAGGTGAAGAATCAAGTTTGATGTAAATAAATATTGTGGTATTGGTTTAAAAACTAAAAAAGTATTGAATTTTACTGAATTAGAAAGCATAAAATTTGATTAAATAATGTTTTATGTAAAATATTAAGTTTAAATGTGATAAAATTATGAAAATCAGTTTGTAAACTCTCATTTTTATAAGTACTACTATGAAAATATTCTTTTAATATAGAATTTCTGCTTATTAATGAGACTAAAAAATTATTTTTTTTTTAATTTTGAATATTTATTGAGTGTATGTAATACTAGGATTAAAATCTTACAAATTCGGTGTTAAATTTTTCAAGAAATTGTGGTTTGTAATCCAGAAAAAGGTGTGATTTTAATAAATTTGTAAATATGTTCATTATTTTTTTTTTTTTTTTTAGTTATTTCTCTAACTTGTCATTCATTTGTTAATTTTTGTAATTTTTGTAGAAAAAATGATTTGAATTTTCGGTAATCTGTACTATTTTTTGTCCAACAGTTGATTTTTTTGATTATTAGTATTCTTATTCAGCAGTAATTTCACGTATGAAGTTATTAAATATTAAATATCTATTAATTTTCTTTACTGTTTCATATGATAGTAATATTTCTGAGGAACAGGTATGTAATAACTACTAGACTTTGATTGACTTGATTTTCTGATAAACGTTTGAAAAGAGTTGTAAGTATGTAATGATGCAATATCTATATACTATCGAGAGTCGAGATTGAAGTAGATAAGTATTGGAGTAATAGTCAATTCTTTGTTGAATTTCAAGAAATTGTGTGAGAACATGGTTTTTTACATTAAGTTTATGTAATTTCAGTTACAGTTTTTCGACAATCAACCTAAAAATGGATAATTATCATAGTTAAAAGTTATGATGAAAAGATGTAAGCAATATTAATGTTAAAAAGTTCGTCTAATGTTTGCTCTTATGTTGTGAAAATTTCGAATAGTTTGATTTGAAATATGAAATGTTTGTAAAAATTAAACTTTGTATTCGTGTATGTTTTGCATTATTAAATTGTAAAGATAATATTCATATTTGGAAAATGTTGTTGGGTGTTTTAATAATTTTTTGATAAGTAGATAAAAACATATGTTAAAATTCTGTGCTATTAAAATATATAGGATCAAGAATAAAGTTTGATGAAAATAAGTATTTTAAAAATTCAGAAATTTTGAAGTGTAAGATGAATCATGTCCTAATTTGATTAATTATATGGGTAGAGTAGTTTTAATATGTCAAGTGTCTAAAGCAGCAAGAAACGATTTTTTAGGTTTTCTAGAATAATAATAATAATAATAATAAAAGTATACTTTTATTGTAAGATTTCGAATGCAGTCAAGACGTGAAAAATATAAGTATGAACCTTTGTAAAGACATTCAAACTTTTTAAAAAGTTTAAGTTTAGTAATATACTGTAACAATATATGTAAGCAAATGTATTTCAAAGTTGAAAATTTGTGTAAAAAATTGTCTTTTCTTGAAAATTGATATTTATTTTTGTTTAATTAATGATACTTATTACATTTTTGTTGTTAAAAACTAAAATATACGTTTAATTCTTCTGTTAAAATTGATATATCCGTGTTGGAGGTGAGAAAAAATAGTGTAAAACTAATAAAATTTGTTTAAATTCGTCTTTTTATTCTTAAAATTAATATTTTCTATTGTTTAGAATACGTAATAATAACTTTTGAGGAATGTATAATCGGAAAATGTTAAAAAATCTTAGAAAATTGGTATTAAAAATATTAAATACAGTTGCTTCAATGATATCTTTTCGATATGTAAAGTGATTGTAACATTTAGAAATGTACTTCTGAAGAATGTATAATCGGAAAATGTTAGAAAATTTTAGAAAATTGGTGTTAAAAATATTAAATACAGTTGCTTCAATGATTTCAAAAACAAACTCTGTTAAAAAATTCTGTATGATTTCAAGTGAAAATAATCTGAACCTGAATACATGGTATTTAAAATACAAAATTCACGATTATGAACTAATGTTGAAAACATGGGTAACATTAAATATACAGCTAATATTTAATTATAGATTAGAAAATTCTTAAATTGTATCCATATTTATTAAATATAGTACTGAATACAGTGAATAAGTGAAATATGTGAATAAGTATTGATATTTCTATGTTGCTTTTGAAAATACTAGTGTAAAATTATTCAAATTCGTCTTTTCTTTAAAATTGATATTTATTTTTGTTGAATTAATGATACTTGTTAAGTTTTTGTTGTTAAAATTAAAATATACGTTTAATTCTTCTGTTAGAAATCTATATTTCCAAGTTGTTGTTCAAAAGACTATTGTAAAACTAATCAAATTCGCTTAAATTCACCTTTTCATCTTAAAAAATAATATTTTTATTATTTTGTTTAATTAATTATACTGATTATGTCTTCCAAAATTCAAATTTTGGGATATTGCGGTAACTGTTATGAAATTGGAGTGTATAAAATTTCTCTTTTTTTCTCCCAGACTTCTAAATATACAAGAATGAGAGGTCATTGCATTGTCCATTTCCCTACCTAAGGTAAAAAATTGGGGGAGATGGGGGTGAAAAGGTATGGTGAGGGACTTCGGAGGAATAACTTTTGGTTTCAATATGACGTCACAAGAAGCAGGTGTTGTTTTCATATTTGCGTGTGCGTTGAATATTTACTGAAATGTGTTCGTTTATGCATTAAAATTCTACTTAGTTAGTATATAAAAGTATGATGAAATTTCCATTTAGAGTAAAAGTTAACCAAATTCGTTTAATTCGTCTTTTTTCGTTAAAAAATCATTAGTTTCCTTTGTTAATTGTTTAATTATTGAAATTCTTTGAGGTAACGACTGTTCAAAAATTAAAAAATATGTTTAAATTTCTATTTTAAGTTGTGTATTCTGATTTTATATATATATATAAAAAAAAAAATAAATAAATATGAAGAAATCAGTTAAAAATTTAATATTTTCTGTTGTTTTGCTTAATTAATAATGTTCATGAAGGAAATGGTTGTCCAAAACTCGAATGCATGCTTAAATTTCTTTCTACCAAATTGATAGTCTGAAGTTTGAGTTGAAAAAAATCGTAAGAAATCAGTCTTTTTCTATAAAACTTGATATTTTCCATTGTTTTTTACTTAATTAACGATACTCATTAAGATTATAGCTGTTGAAAAACTAGAATGCATGTTTAACTTTCAACTTGTAAGTCGATACACTGATGTTGCAGTTGATAAAAATCGTAAGAAATCAGCCTTTTTCTATAAAAATCGATATTTTCCATTGTTTTTTACTTAATTATGAATGCTCATTAAGGTTATAGCTGTTGAAAAACTGAAATGTATGTTTAAGTTTTCTCTCTTAAGTTGATAAAAATCGTAAGAGAGCAGTCTTTTTCCATAAAACTTGATATTTTCCATTGTTTTTTTACTTAATTAACGATACTCATTAAGGCTATAGCTGTTGAAAAACTAGGATACATGTTTAACTTTCAACTTTTAAGTCGTTACATTGATCATATAGTTGATGAAAATCGTAAGAAATCAGTCTTTTTCTATAAAACTGGATATTTTCTATTGTTTTTACTTAATTAACGATACTCATTAAGGCTATAGCTGTTGAAAAACTAGGATACATGTTTAACTTTCAACTTTTAAGTCGTTACATTGATCATATAGTTGATAAAAATCGTAAGAAATCAGTCTTTTTCTATAAAACTGGATATTTTCTATTGTTTTTACTTAATTAATACTACTCATTAAGATGTCTATGAAGCAAAATTCAAATATATGTTTAACTTTCTTGAGTTAAATTGATAATCTCATCTTGTAGTTGAAGAAATCTAAATAAAATGGTTAAAAACTGAAATTTTAATTGTTTCGCTTAATTAATAATACTCATTAAAATTACGGTTGTTTAAAATTCAAATACAAATTTAATCTTCATCTTATAGTATGATTCAATGTTGAGATGTGATTGATAATATTTTTAATTAGGGAAGGTTGTTCACCTATCCTGTTATAATAGAATATTCCTTTTTTCCACCAGGGGGGCGTTTGTGGAGGGGGATGCATGGTGGGTGCAGGGGGCACCACAGGAGGGGATGGTGGTGGCGGTGGCACTGGGTGAGGCGGGACAGCCGGAGGCACCGCAGGCGGCACAGCAGGCGGCACGGTGCCGCAGTGCCGCCTGCTGTCCCCGTACTGTCCTTTTCCTACTACTTATATATATATATATATATATATATATATATATATATATATATATATATATATATATATATATATATTTAACAATATAGTTTTTATATTTAACACTATATGCATATTATGCATATTTATAAAATGCAGTAAAAGCAACCACTTAATTAAAAATCCATTCCTAATGGAATCATAAACACAATCTCTTACAATTAACTATGCAAGAATTTTAGGATAGGGGAGACTAGATAGGATTGGCCCATCCTTCTGATTTAATATTTAAAAAAAATCAGAGTTTTTCCATTAGATGGCAACCAAAGATATTTAAATATTGAAGCAATACTCTTTGTTTCAAGCAGATAATTATCCGGGTGTGCAGAAATTAACTGAGAATGATTTTAAGCTTAAAAGTGTTAGTTTTAGAAAAGTTACGTAAGATTTTCTCAGATAAAATGGAAATTTAAGTATGTAGGTTTTATGTATTCTTGAAATATTGAGTTTTCATTCGAGTAGTAAGATAGTGCAATAAATTAGGTCAAACATAATTATGTGCATTTAAAAAAAAGTGCTCCGCTTTAAAATACTTTCAAAACTGGTATGAAGGGAGGCTTGACTCAATCATTGTAAATTGGGATTAAACATGGTCAAGGCCCCTTTAATTAAATATTTTGAGAACTATTTTATTAATGTACATAAAGAATGGCTAATGTACATAATATTAAAATAATGTAAACTTTTTTGATAAAGCTACTCTCAATTAGAGTAACAAAAAAGAAAATATATTTTTAAAAAAATTATACACCGATTTGGAACATTGCTGCAAGCAAGAGAAAATTTAAGGAAATACAAGTTGGAAAGTTTATAGGATCTTTCATTTTTTAACTGTGTCCATAGTAGGTAAATAGAAAGAATGAAAGTAACAGCCTTAAGTAATTTCAAGTGTTTATGATTCTGCAAAATAACAGAACAATAATTAAAACGCTTTGATGTTTAAGTGGAACGTATAGCACACGGCTATAGTAATTGTGGTTTTAGATCTCTAATTAGGATGGTATGCTATGATGGTATGCTATGTAGGATGGTATGTAGGCAAATTTAAACAAGATGAACAACGTGAAAGGAAGCCGCAATATCTTGAAACTAGTGTGGACGTTCCAAGTTAAGTGTCAATGGATGTTTAAAATGATTTTTTTTTCTGGGCAGGCATCTTACTCGGAAGCCACACTGATCTGCATGTATTACATGGAGTAAAGCTGACTGGTGCAAGATATCGGGATGAGATCCTTGTTTCATGTGTGCGTACATATGCTGGTGCTCTTGGCAATGGTTTCATTCTAATGGATGATAGTGCAAGACCACACCGAATTGTGGTTTTTGAGGATTATCTTGAGGATCACGATTTGGAGAAAATGGAATGGCCAGCTCACTCTACAGATTTTAATCCGATAGAACATCTTTGGTACTATCTTGGAAGAGAGATTGTGGCTTTAAGTCCTCCTCCTAGGTCATTAAATGGACTCGAACAAGGCTTACTCCAGGTTTGGTCAGCACTACCTATCTGAAAGCATGGAAAGTCGATGCCGCCAATGCATTCAAGTCTGGAGTGGACATGATCCTTATTAGAACTAGTTTTTTAATGTTTCTGTCACTTTTTACTGCATAATACTGCGATGTACTTATTTCTCCAAGAATGGAATTTTCCATCATGAATGCTTTTTTGCTCTCATTTCATTTATACGTTTAACATAAGTAAATTTCTATGTAGCATTTAATAAATAACAGTTTCGTGCTGATTTTCTCCAAATTTGTTGTTTCTCTATCATTCATTTGCAAATTACATGCAAAAAGCCGGTTGTACCTTAACATTTGGAGGTCAGTGTATCACAAATGTTTTATGCATATTTTTAGTAAATGTACTGTACATATTGTTTTCATTTATTTAGAACAACGTCAATATATATATTTCCATATAACGCTTGCAGTTAAATATGTTCTGCTTAGTCTTAATAATTATTGTAATTCTCTTAGATGTATTTATCTTTGATCAGAAATAAACAAATAAAATAATTTAAAACCTTTTTAACCGTTAAATGTTTCATGTTTTTTCTTTGACTCAAGAAAAAAAAATATATATATATAATATTCTAATTTTAGATAACATTATATTGCAAAAGACAAAAAAAAATGTATTTGCATTTAATCGTAAAGAAAAAATAATATCATTTTTTATATTAAACTAATGATAGCATGCATATTTTTTTTCAATATGCCGACTGCTGAATTGCTTTTCACACGTCATTAAATCTTCTTTAATGTTTCTTCTCTTTTTAAGATTAAAAGAAGAAAAAATATCAAAACAACGCTTTAAAAAAGTAATTTCATTTTTTTACATAAGCTTTATAGTTCAATTAGAAAAGCAATCTTTATTTAATGACCTTTCAAAAAAGATTATCAGTTATTATATAAAATTCAGGATGTCAAAAGTTAAATAAATTTAACAAAAGAAAAAAATGATTTTCTGTATTGTACTAATTTTAATAACAAATATAAAACTAGTCGTTGGGGTTCACCGTAATACGTAACCCTCATGGATATGCATACTATAAAATATTAAATAAAACACGTGTAAATTTTTTATATAAATCATTGCAATACAAAAATAACATGTAAATAAATCTTTCAATAGTTGTAATACATCCTTATGCTCTCTTACGGAATTCTGGGTACTACTTGATTATTCCACCGACCCATTTCGACGTATTATATAAATCGCCCAACTACTGGTAAATTACACAAAATGCACCTTTAAAAAAATAATGAAATACCAAATAAATTACTAAAAGATTAATCAAATAACAAAATAAATGCCAGATTTAAAATCAGTTATGATATTTTAACTCATGTAAAGCATTTAATGTCAAGTGCATGTGACATTTACAGTAAGTATTATTAGCATGTAATCTTACATTTTGGCGATAGTTTTTGATTGACGAAATAAACAAGTATTACAACTAAATCACATTAACTGCAACAAGCATAACAACCAAAAATGATAAACATATTAACTAACAATTTTCTGACTTGTATAAAGTGTCTCATTTCCAATTAAAATATATATTTGAATGAAATAGAGATTCCCGGAAAATTGAAGAGTGTGGAAAATAGAATTTAAAAATATTTCGACAATTAACTATCCGATCGATTGAATTTTTTATGTAAAAATTATTTTTTTCTTTGCTTTTACAGCCACTACTTAAAATAAAATAAAAAAAATAGAAAATTTTTACATATCTTTCATCAGAATGAATAACTTGAGATTCTGTAAAAAATAGTTCTATGTAATCAAAATTATTGATGTTCAAAGAACTTTTATTGCATACTAAGTAAAGATAAAATTTTACTTCTCTATCTCAATTTGTTCGGGAAATAGAGTCTTTACAAACAGACAGACGGACGAATTGACACAGAGAGAAACGAACAGACACACACAGATGGACGGCCATTTTTTTAATCATATGTTGTTGATTTTTTTTATCTCCAGTGTCTGAAATGTGTGAATCCGTTACTTTTTTTTCAAAACACTTCCAAGACTTGTCCTATGATGGGTAAGTAATAAGAAAAGTAATTAAATATAATATTTTTTTATTACTTATTCGATAAAAAATTCATATAAAAAGATTTTAGAATTTTTTAGTCTTTTGAAGTGCACTATCTAACATCAGTTTAATTGTGTACTATGAGTAAAGTTGATAATGATTAACTGCACTGTCTTTGATTTTTAGGGTTACATTTTCTACGATTTCCTGTTTACAAAGGATTCTGAAATTTCCCTGTAGCTGATCCGTATTTAATTATCCATCGTTAAAAATGGTCATATACTACACAGTGCAGAAAATGTCGTTTTTAATTTAAAACACTAAAAGAATTTTTACTTTTACTGTGTATTTTAAACTGCCCAAAAAGAAAAGCAATGTTTTTGTTTTAATATTTTGTATTTTAATTTATTTATTTACTTATTATATTTTAAAATTAACAAGTTGTTAATCAGAAATCTGCATCAAATCTATTCTTAACGAACTTTCTATATCTAATAATTTTGAATATTTGATTATTTTTATGTGTGTGCTTGCGTCTGGGGGTTGCTTTAGTTTACTGATTTGAATAAGAAATCTGGTGCGAAAAGAAAATGCTGAATTCTTTACATTATAAGAGTAATAAGAATTATCTTTTGTAATTTGGTTGTTTGCACATTTATAAAAAAATAAAGCTTAAAAACTACTTAAAAATACATATAAAACCTGCATTATAAGATACAATTTTCAATAAAAATATCATTGAAAGTACACTGTTAAAAATAAAGGTGACGAACCGGTTGCAGTTGACGCCCAGGGGTGAAAAGATTAAATCACTTGGCACCAGCGTTCTTCAAATGTGTTTGTGGCTGCCATTGGGTGTTTCACGCGAATTAGGGTCCCGCGCAATGCATAACGTTGGATGATTTTCACCCCTTAGTCATTTGCGCATGCTCAGTAACGTGTATCCTTGCACTTCAACTCGCTGTCACTGGTGTATCAACACAGCAATTCTATCCTACGATGACTATCACCGTTATACGCTATCCCAAGTTTGTTTAGAACTTCGGATGGCTAACTTTTGGAGAGCTTTTTTAGATAAAGCAACCTTTGAATTTCAGGACATATGAACACTTCAGGGAGACTTTGAAGGTGCGCTTGATGACCACGTGGATAGGGCACTGAGCTTGTAATCAGACGTTCTGCGTTCGAATCCATCGAGAGCCGAAAGTCGGTTAGTATATTTTTTTTATTTTTTATCATTGGGCACTCTGGATTAAGGGTGACATATTTTCACTCTAATTAAAGGTGCTATTTTGGCTCCTTTAGGGGTGTCACCAGTGAGACAAGCTTTTCACCCTTAAAAGGTGCAATGTGTCACCATTAGTTTTAACAGTGTAGTTTTTTTTTCATCAGACGTTGTGAAAATCCAATTTGCTATGTTTAGTGGCAAAATGAATTGCAGTAAAAGCAAAATTATGTTTGAGGCCATTGCCACCATAAATATGATGCTAGCGTTACTCATGTACATAGCACTAATTTCGGTGAATCTGCCCAATAGGAAAATCTTGGTCACATTGCAATATTTTTTATTTGAAACAGCCTAAAAAATAAACATTTGCATCACAGTCGATTCTCAGTCTGTGAACTCTATGAATTATCTGTCTACACTTACAATAATTTATTAATTTTGTGAAAGTTTAAAAAATACTGTGATAGGATATTACTTCCGTTTCATTTGATAAGCTAAGAGAATATACAGTAAAACGCATTTTAAAAATCAATTTAATCCTCACAGAATAAAAACATTCTAATAATCGAACCGCATTTAAGTGCAATTGTACACTATTATTAAGTATAATTATGTGTCCCTTTTAAGAATTGTCTTTTACCTGCATATCTTTAAAGTTGTAAGGGCACAACATTATGTTACGAAAAATCAAAAAATGTATCTCGTAATTTTATTTATTTATTAACGTATTTATTAATGTTAAAATACATTGAGTAATGAAAAAAAAAAACATAACTGTTTATTTTTCTAAATAATTCAGATAAAGGCTAACTCATATTTTTTTCTAACAGGCCCTTTCATGGTAAAATAATTACCAAATAATTATATATATATGATTTTACTGTTTTATAAAATTTCAAACATGAATTTTTAGAACCAAATGTTTCTGTATTTTTATTGCAAACTCAGTAAAAATTATTTTACCAGTACAAGTTATCATGAAATTCAATTATTTAGAAATTTAAATATCTTGCCAGGCAAGAGGATTAATGTTGAAATCATGATGATCATTTGCCAATTAATGCAAATTAACATTTTAATATCAAAGGGATTTACTTTACATTAAATGAGAAAATGATATCATCAAAGCACAATTCAAGTTTAATGCAATTTTATTCTCGAGTTGCTACATGTAAAACTTAATCCCTGCATATTCAATTAATTTTTATTCGAATATTCATTAGTGAGAAGGTTATTTAAGAATCTATTTTAATTTCAGTGCTTAGTAACACACATTCATTTCATTGCGTCATATGTAAATAAAATCCCTTGAATCGAAATTTCCAGAATTCAAATTTGTATATTCATTTCAAAAATAATTATAATTAAAACATTGGCTAATTATTAAAATATGCACATTTTTATGAATACTTTGACCAATGATATTTAGATCAAATACTGTTTATTTTAGTAAATAGGAAATTTGTTATAGGAATTTTGAAAAAAATAATACACAATAAACATTTAAAAAGTATTATTATGTTTAGAAATTTTAAAAATTGATATTCAGAAGATAGAAAATTATTTTATATCGATATTATGATACAAATATAATAATATCCCAAAATATAAATTATGAAATATATTATATAACAATATCCAACATAATTATGTATGGAATACGCTACAGTGTGTCCTACAGGAACAAACCCATCGTATCGTAAATTGACGAAAAGCAAACTAATGAGAACGAAGCTATTTTAATTAGAAAGTTTATATACAAATACAAAATTACAAGGAGTAACTCACTCTTCACCCCATCTGGGCAGGGAAAAAACGAATATACGCATAAAAAAGTGCGGTAAATGTTTCCCACCAAAATAAAGCCACGACTTTTAGTAGCCAATATATCCGCCATATTTATACATGTCATGAAACTGGCGATGTGTCATAGCATTTACTAATCTTCGGAAGCATTAATATTATTCCAGTCTTTAATGATGGTGCCCTGCAATTCTGCCATAGACTTAAATAATCAGCCGTTGACATATACAGGTCTACTGAGGATATTCAACACATACATGAGAATATTCATTTT
This sequence comes from Maratus speculifer, assembly GCA_964019185.1. Taxonomy (NCBI): domain Eukaryota; kingdom Metazoa; phylum Arthropoda; class Arachnida; order Araneae; family Salticidae; genus Maratus; species Maratus speculifer. The sequence continues at coordinate 256,099,366 of OZ025297.1, forward strand.
CTTGAGGTTGAAATGCGGATACGGAGCTACTCATTCCACGATATGCACCCAATTATCAAAAAACTATTCCTAGGAGAAAAAATTAGCAAAGTTTATGGGGTCGTTGTTCTGCTGGAAATTCCAATTAGACCACTAATTCTCTCTGCAACTGACAGTAAATAGTTTCCTAGCATTTAGTACGGGAGCCGACCGTCGATTTTCCTATGTATCAAGTACAAGGACCGGACATACATCAAAATGTAGGTCTCAATGTGCACATTAAGAATTTCACTGGGTGTCAGGTCCTATCCTGCCGGAACCCAAGGCAGCTGCACTTTTATGACGTCAATTTTGAGTGTTTACCTATGTATCGAGTACAAGGATCAGACATACATCAAAACGTAGGTCTCAATGTGCACATTAAGAATATAACTGGCTGCCAAATACATCAAAATGTAGATTTCAATGTGCACATTAAGAATATCACTGGCTGCCAGGTCCTATCCTGCCGGAACCCGGTGGCAGCCGCACTTTTATGACGTCAATTTTTAGTGTTTACCTATGTATCGAGTAGAAGGACCAGACATTACATCAAAATGTAGATTTCAATGTGCACATTAAGAATATCACTGGCTGCCACATACATCAAAATGTAGGTCTCAATGTGCACATTAAGAATATCACTGGCTGCCAGGTCCTATCCTGCCGGAACCCGGTGGCAGCCGCAATTTTATGACGTCAATTTTGAGTGTCTGCCTATTTAACGAGTACAAGGACCCGACATACATCAAAAGGTAGGTCTCAATGTGCACATTAAGAATATCACTGGCAGCTAGGTCCTATCCTGCCGGAACCCGGTGGCAGCCGACCTTTTATGACGTCAATTTTGAGTGTTTGCCTATGTATCGAGTACAAGGACCGGACATACATCAAATGTAGGTCTCAGTGTGCAAATTATAAACTATCGAATATCACTGGTTGCCAGGTCCAAGCATGTAGTAATCCGGTGGCAGCCGCACATTTATGACGTCAATTTTGAGTTCTTACCTATGTATCGAGTACAAGGACCAGACATACATCAAAATGTAGGTTTCAATGTGCACATTAAGACTATCAGTGGCTGCCACATACATCAAAATATAGGTGGATAGGACCTGGCAGCCAATGATACTCTTAATGTGCACATTGAGACCTAGATTTTGATGTATGTCCGGTCCTTGTACTCGATACACATTCAAACACTCAAAATTGACGTCAGAGCAGTTCGGCTGCCACCGGGTTCCGGCAGGATAGGACCTGGCAGCCAGTGATATTCCTAATGTGCACATTGAAATCTACATTTTGATGTATTTGGCAGCCAGTTATATTCTTAATGTGCACATTGAGACCTACGTTTTGATGTATGTCTGATCCTTGTACTCGATACATAGGTAAACACTCAAAATTGACGTCATAAAAGTGCGGCTGCCTTGGGTTCCGGCAGGATAGGACCTGGCAACCAGTGATATTCTTAATGTGCACATTGAGACCTACATTTTGATGTATGTCCTGTCCTTGTACTCGATACATAGGAAAATCGACGGTCGGCTCCCGGACTAATTTGTTGGTAATCGGTATCCAACATGCATTCTGGGTAAAAAAGGTTAAGTTTACCACCATATTAGAAGATTATAAATCCCATTAATGCACCTTCATCTACCTGCTCATGTTAAAAGCTATTCACAGGCAAAGTGGTCCCAAGTTCGATGTGGCCGAATATCGTCAAACATGAACGGACCACTGGCATCTTGTTATATGGAGTGTACACATGTGACGTAAATTACGGGTAAAAAGAAGAGAAACACCAATAGGCGTGAAGACCATTTTAACGCTTCTTCTCTTTTGTCCAATAAGCAATATTTTTCGGTGGGAAGGTACCCGTACCAGCGTGACTGTTGCCATTCGTGGGTAAAGTTCTCTCTAAGATATGAAAAAATATCTAAATGGCTGAAGCAGCCTATCTTTCTATTAGTGTGACATGAGAAAGAGGAAATTTTCGTCAAAAGGCAGCATGGAGGAGGATTATCAATACTGCTGGAAGGCTTCAGCTATTGTGAAATTATCTTCAGTAGCGTATAACCTGGATCTCCCTCAGAACGCATTTAGGTCACCGATTAGATGAATTGGTAAAACTGCAAAGAAAAGTTTTAATTAGGATTGTAGACTTTAACGTTTCAGTTGGGGTATTTTCATATTCCCATAAATCACATAAATAATGGATTTTTTTATTTATCCGCACACATAATAATATCCCTTTTTCCGCTGTTCTATTGACGCAATTTCCTGCTCAACGCAATCTTTGTAAATTCTACTGTACAAATGCCTTTACGGGCACTCATTGTAACATTATTCAAATTTCAATTTTTAATTATTCATAGCTCTGGAATATTATTTGCTTAATATCAATATCTTACATATCGTCGTGTAAAAGGTAGACTATTTGTATAATTTCTTTACATGTCTTAAATTTGACATCCAAGTGTAATATCAATCACATACAGTGCTAATGTGTCAACGCATCTCCAAAACATGTGTATAGCATTTTACTTATTCCAACATGAATCATAATCACACAAAACACATTGATATTTTATGGGCCGTCTAAATATTCAAATAGTTTGGCTACATTTAAATAAATAACAACTATTTCATGTTAACTTTATCATGTTGTGTTTCTTATTTTGTTTGTTTGTCTATAGTAAATAAAACAATTCTAATAACTATAGAAAAACTATCTCAATACGCAATTGAATGAATTATCTTTCACTTCTAATCAATTTTGTGATATTATTTAAACGAAAAGTGGTGTTATGAGACATGAAACCACAAACTACACTTTTCTAAATTATTTCATTATTTTGGTATCGTCAGTGTGGCATAAATTTCTAATTAAAAAAATTGCTTTTGTATTCGAATTTCATGGAATTACAAGTCCAATGTCCCTTAAGTATATTTCAATTTTATTCAAATTGTATTCTAGTTTCTAGATTCAATGAAAACAGAGTTTATGCACTCAAGAATGATATATTTCCATTATGTTTTGAAATCTAGTTTATAACAATTCTTTTGTTAAATGCCGGAAAATATTCTGGCATGGAAATAGAATAATACATGCGTCGGAAGTTTCTTTCACTATTTGAACAATTATCTATGTAACCGTATTTTCATGGAATTACAAGTCCAATGTCCCTTAAGTATATTTCAATTTTATTCAAATTGTATTCTAGTTTCTAGATTCAATGAAAACAGAGTTTATGCACTCAAGAATGATATATTTCCATTATGTTTTGAAATCTAGTTTCCAACAATTCTTTTGTTAAATGCTGGAAAATATTCTCGCATGGAAAATGAATAATACATGCGTCGGAAGTTTCTTTCACTATTTGAACAATTATCTATGTAACCGTATGTGTTTGTGTTTCTTTAAGTTTTTCTATGAAAAGTTGTTCCATAAACAAACGTAAATTGCTTTCTTTTTATTCTTTAAAACATTTCATCACTTACACAATTACTGCTCACATATTACAGAAAATATTGAAAAGAACGCTATCAGTATAATAAATTAAACTGATAATTTTATTCTAAAGATACTTTACATGAGTATACTTTGATCTTTTATGTAAAAAATAAAAATAATGTATGCATTTATTTTTTAACGCATTACGGAAAACTTTTGAAATAGCAAGGCAATTGGATAAAATAAACTTTCTTAATCTTCTAGCATTAACTGTGGAAAAAGTAAAGGCAATTTGAAATGTTCTATAGTTTAATTTGCAAATGTCATATATCTCACATTTTACAAGAGTTGGAAGTGGCAGATGTGAATAATTAAATTTATTTTTACAAACAAATTTTGAAATTGGAAATTTTAAGGAACTTTTTTCCGCGACAAAGCCAGCGAGTAATTTAATTTTATCAGGAAATTACAGAAGATGGTGTTTTTGTGTCAGATGATGTATTTTTTATTATTTATTTTTATTTTTTTTCTTTTATGTATGGGAGACATTTCAAAATAATTACTTTTATATTTATATGTATATTTTTCTACAAAAATTGAATGTTTTAAACTTTTTTTTAGAACAATTATATGCGTGTGGAAATCGACTTAGGTGTTACGAATATTCAAGTATTCAGTTTCATATATCTGAATAAAAAGTTCTAAAATAAAATATTATACTTTGTAAAAAATAAATAAATAACTAAATAAATAATAAAAGAATATAGATTTTGAAAAATGTTAGATAAAATAATAAAAATATAATATAATAAATAATTATTAATTGATAGAGCTATTTTAGAAAATGATTGACGGAAAACCACTAGATAAAATGAAAATGGAAGCTCAGATTAATATGCTTATATGAGATTTCATGACGAGAATATTTTAGAAAAGCCGTCTTAAAAAAGTAGCTCAATGTATAGTAACATTATCGAAAAATTCTTAATTACAACATTCTTAAATATAAAAAAATAATAAATAAAGTAACACATTTTATTTAGTTCCCCATTTTTAATATAATGTGTCAATGGGTTGTTGATAGGACCAGTAATTTTGGAATATGGTGCACACTGTTAAAAATTTTTGTAAAAAAAAACGAAAAAAAGATAAACTCTCTGTATATTTACACTAGTTCTCAATTAAATGCATTCGACTGAATTTATCAATCATCATTTTACACATATTTTCCTTATTTTATATCTAATACCATGTAAGGTTTTTTATGTCTTTAGCTTCGTTAAATTTTGTAATTCAAAATACATGCATTTAAATATTTTGTAACGTTAGTAGAAGTATTTTAAAAGAAGTTAAGTTTATTTATTTATTTATTTATTTATTTTATTTGTATACTTTGTGCAATTTGAACGGTAGTGAGGGGGGGGGGGCATCTCATCTGATTTAATGAGGATTTTTTTCCTTGCTGAAAAAAAAAACAGAAGATTTACTCAATAGAAACAGCTCCTATAACTCAGTTAGTATGGTATTCTCGTCAAGAAGTCTCGCATTCTATACAAAGGACGGCTAGAAACAAATTGTGTTAAAGTTAATGTTGCAGTAGTTGATATTCTTTGAAGCTCAGTGAAAATTGAGTAATTCACTAATTTAAAAACTAAATAAAACTACTTACATTAAAATTCATTTTTAACTTCTTGTTTATTTTTAGCGTTGTTAATTTACTGAGTCTATTCGAAATTTACCGATTTACTTCTCTGTTATTTAACAAAATCTCGGTCTGTTTAATATCAGTAATTTTACGTAAGATTTAGGATAATGGATTACACGTCGATTCTTTGTAATTTCACAGAAAAATGTTTAACAGTGTAATCGACTATTTATATAACTGAGTAAGAACAGTTTATATAGTATATATAAATGAGATTTCTTTTGGAGATATTAAATGAAACATATAGGTTACTGCCTCATGATATCCAATACACTAAGATTTTTAAACAGTATTATGAAGTGTCAATTACTAGATGAAAATCATATAATGATTATATTTTATGCATATTTATTTTTCATGTGTGTATATGAATTTTAACGCATATTATGTTTAGCATTATGGTTCTTAGGAATTGATAAATTAATATTTCATTTTATTCACAGCTTTTGCAAATTTTCTACTCTGATTTATTTTATTTATCAAACGTGACCCGTTGTTATGGCAGCGAAGGTGTTTTTTATTTCCTTTTATTTTACATTTTTTTTTATCTTACGAGACGAAGTAAAAGTTTAAGGGAAAAAAGTTGGCATCAATTTTTGACGGAAGTAAAAAGAAGGAAGAATAAAATCCAAGTACATAGTATTTTGAATTATAGAGTATTTTGAACCCAATTATTAAGTTTTGATTGCATACGAAACAATGGTATCTTGAAATTGAATTTGCTGATGTTTATTTTAAATCTTAATTTTTAAGTATGTTGCCGTATATTTATACGCAAGTGTTTTGTATATTAATGCACATTTCCTGCCTATCGCGTTTTTTTTTTTATTTTTTATTCAGAACAGAAATTTAAGCCTTAAATGAAAAAAAAAGAAATTAAAATTTATGAGGAAATATTAAGTCGTACTTTTAACTCTTTTGCTATGTTAATTAGCAAGTT